>VDFB02075321.1:99635452-99662398 GCA_007258455.2 Sequoia sempervirens | reverse complement strand
CAAAGTCTCTTTGAAATACTCCACATATTTTCACTCATGATTTTTTTCGCATACACTTTGTAAGATAAATTCATGTTATCTCAAGGCATGTGTGACCCAAGTTTCAAGTCTTTTGGGTTACCTAAAAGGTGTTTTTGATAGCAACAGATTGAAGACTATGTTGATTATGTGTTGATGTTTTCAAAGGTATAAAGGTTGGCTCTGTATTTCTCCATATTTGCACATATAAGTGTGCAGTTCAAAATTTAAGTTCAATGTGTTGTGAAGGTGGTATATCCAAAGTTTCATGTCATTAATCCTTAAGTAGAAAAAGTTAGGAGTGAAAGAGTGTAGGACTATGTTGTTTGGTGACTGGTTTCAATGTCTATTGACTTGCACCAACTTGTTGTATGAAGTTGTGAGAGGAGTGTATGGGACTATTCAAGAATATCATGTGATGTTGATTGTTGCTCCATAAGGTGTCTTTTGCCTTCTTCAGAATAGGCTATTGTTCGAAATGAGGGTAGAAGCACAAAGTTGTGTCACACTTTTAGTCAACTTATAAACATAACTAAATTTAAGTATTTGTAACTAAAAATCAATTTTGGTCAAACATATGATCTAGTAAGATTCATTCTAGCTAAATTAGATACTTCCACAACTTTTTCAACTAAAATTGTTAGCTAAAAATATATGGAGCACCACTTTGAGTGCAATTTACCAAAGAAAAAAAAAAGTTGAAAAAATTGAAGTTTCAATAACTCCTACTAATGAAACTAACATTTTTTTTTAAAATATAAAAATACCCTTTTGTAGATCCATAAGTGTTGTTTCCAAAAATATATTTATTTTAATAGTTTAATTATTTATTTATTTTAGGAAAAAGGCTAATAGCCTATATAATATATTAAAAATAATAGTAAGTAATTATTAAAGTGCCTAAGAGGGCCTAATTACAAAAGTGTCTGATCTCTGATAGTCTGGTCTGAGAATCCCACCATGCCATTAGACTCATCACAATCAAACTTAGTGAAATTTTACTAACTCCTTTGTTTTTGGTAAACAATGACTGGTAAGCCTAAGGTCTAATCTCCAAAACTCTAAACATGATACCCAATTTATGCGACCTTTGCTAGTTCCAATCCTCCATGATCTCATTAAATTTCCATAGCTATTGAACTGTTGAGGAGAACTACACCAAAGTCTTGGAAAAACCCCAAAGTCCCACCGACAATGTTCCTCTAGCCTTTTATCGGAGTGTCGAGGAGACATGCTCCTATGTCACAACAACCATGCAATGTCTTTTCGACACACTTTCATCGGAGTATCAAAGAGACATTCAGAAATCTCACATCGAGGTGATCAACTCTCGTCGACAATAGCTTGCCACCAAGCTTGGGGTCTAATCTCCAAAAATCTGAAACTATTGCCCAATTTATGTGACCTTTGCTAGTTCCAATCCTCCACAATCTCATGACATTTACATAGCTATCAAACCATCGAGGAGACTTGCACCAAAGTCTAGGTGAAACCCTGAAGTCCCACAAACAATGTTCCTCTGACCTTTTATTAGAGTGTTGAGGATACATGCTCCAATGTCATGGTGATGATGCAATGTCTTTCTGACACACTTTCATTGGATTTCGAAGAGACAATCAGGAATCTCCCACTGATGTGATCAACTCTCATTGAAAATAGCTTGCCACCAAGCCTGAGGTCTAATCTCCAAAGCTTCGAACCCGATGCCCAACTTTTGTGACCTTTGCTAGTTCCAATCCTCCACGATCTCACAACATTGCCACAACTATCAGACCATCAAGGAGACCTACATCAAAGTCTCAATGAAGCCCCGAAGTCCCACCGACAATGTTCCTTCAACCTTCTATCGGAGTGTCGAGGAGACATGCTCTAATGTCACGATGACCATGAAATTTATTTCTAACACACTTTGATTGGAGTATCGAAGAGACATTCAAGAATCTCCCACTAAGGTGATCAAATCTCATTGGCAATAGCTTGCCACCAAGCAAGCCTAAGGTCTAATCTCCAAAACTATGAATCTGATGCCCAATTTCTATGACCTTTGCTAGTTCTAATCCTTCATGATTTCATGACATTTCTACAGTTATCAGACCATCAAGGAGACCTACACCAAAGTTTCAGCAAAACCCCAGAGTCCCATCAACAATGTTCCTCTGGACTTCTATTAGAGTGTCAAGGAGACATGCTCCAATGTCATGATGACCACGCAATGTCTTTCTGATACACTTCATCAGAGTATCAAAGGGACATTTAGGAATCTCCGGCTGAGGTGATCAACTCTCATTGACAATAGCTTGCCACCTCTTAGCATTAAGCATGCCAATTGATGATGACTAACCTTAATTAGTAATTAAATCATGCTTAATTTGACACATTCACCATTTCCTTTACCACGATCCCTACTAAATTTGGAAATACTTCAATTTTACCAACATTTTCTAAAATAAATATTTTTTCCCTTTGACATCCCATGTTTTCCAACCGATCTAGTAAACAATTTCCCTCACAATATATATGTGAAATTGGAAAAGATTCAATTTTTTCTATTAAATTCCAGACACTCTGCATTATGTATTGAAGATGCCAATTATAATAACATTCTTTGCATGCATTTATTATTAATAGTTTGATTATTATTATATATTATTTTTTATTTTTACTAAAAGCAGATTATCAACACAAAATATTAGTTTTATTACAATGCAAAGCAAAAATATTAAAATTGATTAAAAAATATTGAAAATAAAATGATGCACTAAATAAAAAGAATCTATTTCAACATGGTATAATTTTTTTCTATTTTAGATAAATATTTAATGTTCATTTGGGTTATGTTTTTTCCCAGTTGACTAAGGTGTGTTTAGGGTTGATACATAGGAAAATGGGCTCACCATAATTGGAATAGGGGAATGCTATGATGCACCTATGTTCCTTAGTTCATTAGGAAAAAGAGATCCCCTAGGGTAATATTGAATTTCAACCCTTAGGTGAGTCAACCTTGACGGAGATCTTGTTTTTTTCCTTATGATTGAGGACAAGGTAAATCAGCTTGAAGTGCACTTTTGGGAGATAAATGAAAAAAGCCAAATGAATGAAATTATGCAATATAACACATGGAACCTCTAAATTAAACCTTAATCTGATAGAATCTAGGAATTTTTAGTAGATCTAAGAAGCCTATGAATTGATGTACCTATCACAAAATATTGTGCTAAGTGTCCTCTTAGGACACATTTTCCCAAAGGGTGAATGGGTCTTTCTATAGTGGTTGTGTAAGGTAGGGGAACCTTCATGTGCAAGGCCCCAAGTCATGGAGGGCCAAGATGCGAAAAGCTTCCCTAACTTACCTTAGCTAAATGTGATGTTTAGGGTATGAGGACCATGAGAATAATGAGGACTGTAAAGTCCCGCAACCACCCTACAATCCAGAGTTTCGATGTGGGGCTAGGCGAATCAGTTTTCAAGTTCAACACTACACATCAGGGAGCTCTCTGCCCAAGGATGGAAGTACTGTTCTTGGATGACAACATGATGCACTAGCATTCGCGCTGACGGATTTAATTTTGAGGGATTGAATAGCCACCGACATGGCACTGAAAAGCACGCCTTCCACCGGCCACAATGCACAGAGAAAATTTGAGCGTTTTATACCGCCGCACTTCGCTAGGTGTTTCCACCTCCATGGATAGCCAAGGAAACGAGATAAAGAAAGTAATATAGTGAAAATCACAAAAGCACTACAAAATAGTAAAGTGCTAACTCAACCAAGTGATAGAAGGGAAGGAAGGGAATCTTACCACCTCCACCAAGAGCACTCAAGGTTGCTTGGGGGAGAGAATGAGAGTACTCGAGCCTCTGCTACGATGGCATTTCATTCCCAACTTGTTCTACCAAAGATGGAGTATTGTGTTTGTTGCAATGAGGTGCTAGTATGCTGCTAAAAGGTTTGAAGTGAATGCAAAAGAGTGTGTTGAAGCTAGTGGAGTGATTGTAGAAGATGGATTGAATGCTTAGAAGGTTAGAATGCATGTTGAAGGGATGAATTTGAAGAAGGAATGAAAGAAACGGCCATATTCAAGTATGTTGGCCGAAAAGGGCATTACAACTTGACTCCCAATGAGAAGTGTAACGCCTCTATAGGTTCAGCTTCAAGAATTTTCCAGGGACATAAGCATGTTGCATAGATGTTTGCATGTCACATAGGCATCCCTAAAATAAATTCCTCCATCGACGCTCAAAACAGGCGCGAAGTGGGATGCAAGTAGCGAGCTTAGGTGGAATTAAGCCTTCAAACATGGATTTTTAAATTGGAGAGGGAAAAAAGGGGGATTTACACATGGAGTGTAAATTCATTCCTGGAGTGTAAATTCATTCCTATACATTTTCCCCCCACTTTAGCAAGCATGAATACTGATGAGTGCTCGATAAAGTAGATCAAGGAGAGTGTAAATTTAGAAATGTATACCTAAACTATCGAGGAAGCAGAGCTTGGTCTAGTGTACCTAAAGGTGCAGAGAAATAAAATGACTCCATAGCTACTTAGAACTATGAAGTTGAACAAAGAAAGCACCTTACAGGTTCTCAGTCCTATAAGGAATGTGTCCCCCAAAAAATCTAGCATGGAGGAGACCCAAAGGATGCACCCTACAAGCTCTCGGTCGCAATTTTTCCCAGCATTGAAGTTTGTGTCCAGCGTCGCTGTTTAATATTTTTTTGAAAACTTCTACAGATTGGCGAGTCCAGTGGCGGAGTTAAAAATTTGAAAATTCTTGGTGGGATGAGTCCAGCAGCGCAGTTTATGTTCCCGCGGTGCTATATAGCGACACTGACGAGCTTGCAGTGCTAAAATAGTGACACTGACAAGCTTGCGGTACCAAAAACAGTGACGCTAACTTGCCCACGTTGGAATTTCCTGTGTGTCAAGAAAACATAGAAATTTGAAAAAATTGTTAGAAATAATGATGTCAAACCCTCCTTCTACCACCAAATGTGTGAACCCTTTTCCTAGTACCTGCAAAACAACATGAATAAACAATTTAGACAAGGAATTACAAGCTAAAAGAAGGATTCCCCATGAAATCCATTTACAAATCAAACTAGGAATGAAAATAATGAAGAACATAAAGAAAATGATAAAAACTAGATTTAATCCTAATTTAAATAGCAAACACTTGATCCTATAGAGGAATTGGTGCCAATTTGATGTGAAAATTGGCCCTTTCCCAATCCCTATGATGAAATCTTGATGTGTAGAAGATGATGTTGATCCACTTTGACAAAAAATGAGAACTCGAAGCCATATCTGCAAAAAGCCTAGCTAAGAATTCAAATGATGGATGGAAATGGCTAAGTATTTTAGCATGGTAACTTTGCTTGGATTGTGGATGATAAAATGAGGAGAGGATCTCTTCATTTATAGGATTTCAAGATGGATGAATGCCCAAATTTGAGCAATGTGGGACTAACATTCATCCAATGATATGGTGCCACTTGTCAAGCTATAAATGGATCATGGATGTGCAATATTTGGGGTTTGTGCCAATAAATGCCAATATTTGAAATTCAAATTTGTTGAAATAACATGTAAGAGGGAAGGGAAAATGCAATAAATGCCACTTGGCTCAAGGAAAAGGACATGTAAGAGGTTTTAAATGCCTTGTTGGATGTACATGTTGACTTGGAATTTTTGAATTCAAATTGAGAGAATATTCCAAAAGATGCCCTGTGAGGAAAATATAGGTTTAATAAATGAATTAAATCTATTTTCATATGCAACTTCCATTATCTAGAGGATGTGACATGAGATGAGGTTAAATTAATCAAGGGTTAATTAATTTAACAGGAGATTAGATGATGTGAATTATTTGACTTAGATTTATGGGTTTATTTAAATCAAATAAGAGAGGAATATGATAAGAGGCTAATTAAATACTAATTTTGATTTATTTAATTAAAAGGGGTGGTGTTAGATTAAATTAAATAAGGTTTTAATTTATTTAATTTAATGGATAGACTTTAGAGATTTAATCAAATAAATGGATTATTTAATTAAATAGGGATAATTAGATCAGATAGATTGATTTAATTAACAAGAGAAATTGACTTAATTAGACAAAATGATTTATTTAATTAAGAGACGAATATTGATGAATTTAATCAGATAGGGGAATTTGATTAAATGGTTAGACCAAGGGATGATTCAAGAAGAAATG
Source organism: Sequoia sempervirens (assembly GCA_007258455.2). Classification (NCBI taxonomy): domain Eukaryota; kingdom Viridiplantae; phylum Streptophyta; class Pinopsida; order Cupressales; family Cupressaceae; genus Sequoia; species Sequoia sempervirens. Next base: position 99,656,165 of record VDFB02075321.1, on the reverse strand, counting down.
ATGTTAGTAAGTCAGGATCAGATGCACGATGTCAATTAGTATATTTTACGTGTCTACATTTTGCCCCTCTTTGAAGCAATGCACTCGTCGCGTTGGTTCAAAGAATAAACGATTTCGATCAAAGCCAAATTGTTTTTTTGATATTTTAAAACTCGCCCCACTATTGCATGGTGAGAGAAAACATGCCATTATAGTTCCCCTTCGAGAGATCAGACGAAAATTTCAATTTTTTTGGGTGATCTCTTGAAAAAGGTAACAAATTACCTAATAGGTCTGAAAGGGGTCCGGGAGGCTAAAAACATGTCTAAACACAATAAAATGATGAAAAACAAGCCTCAAATGGACGAAAATAGGTTTGAGGGACTGAAACCCTAGTAGGACAGCCATTTAGGGTTAAAAAACCCTAATTTTTAGGCTTAAAAGGGACCTGAGGGGTCACTTTCAAGTCATTTTCACACACCTCCACTAGCAAACCTTGAGATTCGAGCTCTGACCCTCCGATGATATGGCTCAACGACAACTTCCTTTACACATTTCTGACTGAGTTCAGACCTACCAGCGGCCACCTGGCATCGGTGCCCTGGTATGTGATCCTTATCGAAGCTTAATTTTTTCAATTAATGCATTTATTACATGTTTAAAAGAGAGCTCGCGTCCAGCGGTGCTATTATAGCGCCCCTCAGTGTTTAATGTGCACTGCTAATTACCTTTTTGTGCCACAGCGGTGACATTTGGTGCCACAGCAGTGTAGTTTGGAGTTTACAAACTTCACCGTGGGCTTGGGCTTACCTCGGACTCGGCAGGCTATTTTGGAAAAAATGCGTCGCGGTGACACCCTTTTCATGAAAACTGCAATGCTGGAAAGCAAAGTGTGCTGCATCGGCTCTTTTTGACTCAATTTTGGGTCTAGTGTCGAAGTTTGAGGAAACTCAAACTGCGACGCCATCACAAACTACGCTGCTGGGGCCGAGTTTGGAGTGTTTGACGAGGAATTTTTTTAAAAAAATTAACGCGGTGACCTTCCTTGATGCAGGACAGGCCTAGGGAGCTTTATTCGTAGGAGCACCAGTCATAGGATTTGACGAACATCCTACAGGACTTGAGCGACCGAGACCAGGACTGACTGGGAGCCACTGGCCTATGACAGATTGCCTATGCAGCGCCCGTGCACACACACCTTAGAATGTTGTCAGCGTTGGTTGATTGGTAGCATAACGAGACGTCGTCGTTTCATCTTCCCACTAGTGAGGTGACCATCACATTGGAGGATGTCTGGCGCATACTTTGATTGCCCATTCATGGCTGCTAGGTGATCTATGATATGGAGAAGGGTCGCGAGTACTGCACTAGAGTCCTCACCACTCGAAACATTATTTAATACGAGGGGCAGATCGAGCTAGAGAGATATAGAGTTATAGCACTTCCCTTTCGATGGGCAGTTGTAGCAATCATTTCGAGTTTGGTTGCCCCAAACCAACAAGGGTAGTATTTCAGTCCTAGCTGGGGTTACTGCTGGGGAGGATGGTCGAGGACAGGCCGGTTCAGTTTGCATGGGGACCCGTCCTTCTAGCTTCACTCTATAAGGATTTGCATGAGTACGCATATATGGATGGTAGAGTGTTGGGGGCCGACATGACACTTCTTCATAGCTGGGCATGGGAGCACATTTCTATGCTATGTCCATGGGTGGTTCTAGTTCTGATGGGGACAGAGGATGCTCTAGTGGCATGATATAGAGGGGGTGTGTCATTCACCCACACCGGTGAGCATGGGATCCCCTACTGGAGGTGGGTCCTAGATGAAATACTTATTTTTACTTGGTACCCATACCTTGGTCAGCTTGGATGGGCTAACGATGTTTCCCAACTCTTCTACTGCTGCTAGGATCGATACCTGCAGGGCCAAGAGAACATGATGATTGAGCGATACCTGTCAGGGAACGTGCAGCGTTACTTTGGAGAGCCGTAGGATCGGCAAGATGACGATTATGTAGTCATCTTTGCATGCAGTATAACACAGGTGGCATGGGGGCCTGGCATTCCTACTATGGAGGTAGTTGACAACTTCCAGCAATAGGTAGCCCGACCGTGGGCTTATGATCAGGCACCATAGAGGCCTTCAGAGATTGGTTTAGATGTCCCCTATAGTTGACCATTCCAGGTGAGGATCCAAAGGCACACAGGGTAAGAGGCAGGGGGAGAGGATGAGGATAAGGACCCAGGGTTGCAATTTGGCAGGATCCACCAGGGGTGCCCCCAATTTTTCCAGGTCATGGGGACATCCACATGTAGGATGAGCAGCAGGATCTACTAGTCCCACCATCATGAGTGGATGGTGAGGACCAGCCTCATGCACGGCCATGGGTACAGTCGGCAGGGTAGACAGACGCATGGGATTCCTTGATTTTACAATTACAGGCACAGGTTTAGGTAGTGATAGCTGAGCGGGACTAGGCATGAGCTGAGAGAGAGCAGCTTTGAGTAGAGAGGGATCAAGATGTGCAACAGAGATAGGCTACAAAGCTACAGATAGCTACAAAGCTAGGTCGCAGGCAGTAGATTGAGTGTATGATAGCCTCCTCGTCTTAGGGTACAATGTCGGTACGATCCTATAGGGATGTCGTTCGAGAGGTAGAGTACTACCGTCGGGCTTACCATGATACAGTGCCCCGAGCAGACTAGGTCCTAGAGTATTCAGACCAGGCCAGCCAGAGACCACCAGAGGGTCATGGTGACAGGGGTGAGGGTAGCATTCACAGAGATTGAGTGTGATCCAGATGATACACACTTTTTGTGCCTTATGGGCTCATTTTTGATAGACCGATGGGCGTTTTGTACTAATTGACACATATGTATAGTGATCCAATTATTCTTTGTACTATGACAGTTGATGATATGATATATATATGAGCCGATTTTGATGTGATGCAATGTGTTCCTATATGATTTATTTCTATATGCTTTGCAATGATGTTTTATGGATGCGTTTATTTCCAATGATGTTTATGCAATGATTATGAGTAATAGATCTATATTATGATGACCTATGATATGATGTGCAATGATGTTAACTATATGATGTTTTATTTTATGCTAATGCAATATGTGAAATGATTTGATTTATGATATATGCAATGATGTGAAAAAATGCTTATATATGAGATGATTTATGGATGAATGTGATATGATGCGATGGTTGTGATATCTAATGAAATGGTGTTATGAGATGCTTAGAATAACAAATGTTATTATCCTAAATGATGATGTATGTGATGGAATGATATGTTAATGCAAAGTGATATGCTGATGCGTAATGTAAACGTAATGTGATAATATGGTGTCATGATGTTATGCAAGTATGTATGACTAAAATGCTTATATACCTATTGCTTATGATTATGCAAAAATGATGATGGAATGTTTTTGTTCATGCTTATGTGATGATTTATATGATAAATGGTAATATGAAATGAAAATGAATGCTATACGATGTAATGGGTGAAAATGTAATGACATGGATGCACCTATTGAAGAATGTTTACGATAAACTATTTATGATGATTAAAATGCAATGTTTCCTATATGATATGCTTATGAAATATGCTAATGATTTGTCGATGCAGGATCGATGATGATGATCGTGATGATGGTCAACTATCATAGTACCTTGTTAGTGCGGTTAGTAAGAAAAGAAGAAGTCATTTCAACAAGACACAAGATGACACAAATGTAGATGACGATGATTACTTGCTGAGGAATTGGAATTTTCAAAGGGCCATATTTTCTTATGTTTGATAACACACGTGGTATAATGCATCAAGGTATAGCAAACTAGGATGGCGTGGTACCTAGTGTGATGGACTTTGACTCGACAATCAGATAGGAGTATTCTTGTTCACACCTGACATACAGAAACCTTGCTAGGATGCACTTCAGAAGTTTTAGATACCTCAAAGAAAAACACAGAAAGGTAAACCTATCCCTGTAATAGTCAACAAGCTGCCCTAGACCTCTTCCATACATACCTAACAAAGCAAGTATTCACCGAGGTTGTATTGCAAGAATGTCCAACAAGCACAATAGACAAAAGATAATGATCATTGCCCCATTCCTATTTCTCTAAATCCACTATTTTGGGATATCATCGAGACATCCTTAGAATGAGCACAAAATAAGATAAGTCAAAAGATAAAGACCAAGTAAACAATCAAACTAATGCTCTTCAATACCGCTAATGGAAGGAGGATGTGTTTTCTAAGATGATAACCGAAACTTATTGCCAAAAGATAATTCCCATTGTAGGAAGGATTCATCCTAGGACATGTTAGTGGATGGCGGCACATCATTTCATTTATAAGGGATGATTGATATGGGACCTATTTTAGATGATGTGTTATCAATGCAAAGAGATAACCAATTTGCTTACTCACTGACTTAGACGTAAGACTTGACATTTTGAGTTTTCACTTTTAATTTGCTAGACTTGTTTCTGATTGTTTTACCAAAGGTTGAGGATGATGATCACTTTATTATGAGTGGTGTTTATTGCGGGTGCAAGCGAGATGAGATGGATGGATTTTTTCTCAAATATTTGGATGTTTTTGATGTTTTTGCAATGTTTTGAGGCTATTTTTGGTATTTTTGAGATTTTTCAAATGTTTTTGGATTTTCTGAGATTTTTACCAAGAAAATAACCTAAAGACCTATCCTAGGGGCCTCGGGGGCTGATCAATAGATTAGCCTTGCCTACGTTATACACACATAGACCACATAGTTTGACTGATGACTTGACTGATTTATAGATGGAGATATACATGATGAGATGTCAGTTTATTATGACGAACTCCTATAGGAATGACCTAAATGTCTCGGGGGATGATGAAAGATCAACCTTTCCTACGTTCAAGCTTAGAGACGACGTAGTTCGACAAGATGACGTTGTTTTTGGATTTTGATATGTTTTGATGTTTTTGGATTTTGTGCTTTTTTGATGTTTTTGGATTTTTTGATTTGAGGATTTTAAGAATATACATGAATCCGATCCGATGAGAACATGCCCCCAGCATGATGCAATAGACTACTCCAATAAAGGCAGGATAAACTGACCTTGAGGATGGGTCGAGTAGTACTAGGAGGGATCATGATACAAACACAAGACCAAGCTATGGTGCAGATGCGAGTGGATGTGTGATGGATGGAGACCTGAATGCAATGGATGATGGAAGTGAAATGGAGGGATAATACTGAACAAGCCATAAAGATCCTAGTGGATGGAAAGTGCTTATTTACACAAGGCACCTGTTTGCCAAGTTTTCACCAAGCTACTTGCCCAAAGTGCTACCAAAGTGGTTTTCACTAGAGGACAATTTTTTTGATCCTTTTCTTAATTTTTTAAAGATTTTTTGCTTATTTTGATTTTATTTTTTTGCCACGAAGATGCCTGTTTGCCAGGTTTTCACCAAAGGAACCATTTTTTAGGACTTTTTCTAATTTTTTGGATTTTTGGTTTTATACCCTAGAAGATTTAGGCATAAATTTTTTTGAGATGGGAGTTATTCATGGGCTCCTGTAGAGGTTCCCCTTTGGGTGTTGATAGCTGATATGCCCCTGATTTATAACTTGCTGTGATGATGAAAGGTCCTAACCAATTAGGTTCGAACTTGCCTTTGCTGCTGGGATTCAAGACATTCTTATGATTTTCTTTTAAGACTAGTTCTCTGACTTGGAAAGTCCTGCTTCTGATTTTCTTGTTGTAGCTCTGTTTGAGTCTATTTTGATAGACTTGCAGATGATTCAAAGCATCTACGCATCTCTCATCCAGTAGCTCCAACTCATTTAGTCTTGATACCCGGTAGTCCTCATCAGTGATGAGATTTTGCAATGATATTCTGACGGATGGGAGCTCGATCTCAATTGGGAGTACAGCCTTTGATTCGTAGACCAAGGAGAATGGGGTGTCGCCAGTGTGTGTGCGGATGCTGGTTCGATAGGCCTAGAGGGTGGGATTAAGCTGCAAGTGCCAGTCATGACCTACGTCATTGACTATTTTCTTAAGGATTTTGAGGATGGTTTTGTTCATGGCTTCTGCTTGGCCATTGCCTTGGGGATAGTACAGGGTGGAGAAGTGATGCTAGATTTTGAATTTCTCACACAAGTTGCAAACCTCCTGGTTCTTGAAGGGTGTCCCATTATTAAAGATAATGGCCTGTGGGACACCATAATGACAAATGAGATAGTTTAGGATAAATTTTGAGATCTGCTTCCCTGTGATATATGTCATGGGTATGGCTTCCACCCACTTTGTGAAGTACTTAGTTGTAGTTATGATGAACTTATGGCCATTGGATCAGATGGGTGAGATTTTTCCAATGAGATGGAGGCCCCATTGTGAAAAAGGCCATGGTGTGATGATTGAGTGAAGCTCTTGAGCTAGAGCATGGATGAGGTCCCCATGCTGCTGACATTGTAAACATCTTTTAGCATGATCATGCATTTCTCTTTCCATTGTGGGCCTGTAATACCCCATCCTCAGTAGTTTCTTGGCGATGGTCATTCCACTCGAGTGTGAACCACAAATACCGTTATGAACCTTAGTTAGAGCGGTTAATGCTTCCTCGGTGTTTAAACAGTGTAGCAAGGTACCTTCTATGATTTTACGGTATAAGGTATCACCTAGGATGACAAATCTAGATTCCTTTTTGATAAAGGTTCATTTTAGGCTCGATGGTAGGTCAGTGGGTATGACTCCTATGCAAAGATATGACTCAAGGACTTGGATATGATTCTTAGTTTCTCACTTTTGTGACTGAAGGATTCAATCATTTCTCCATAATAGGCACGTGTGTCGAACTCCATTATAAAGCCTGATTTATGATCCCCATCTAGAATGTTATCTCTCAATCCCATGAATTCTGAGAGTGCCTCATCATTTTTTAATGTATCGAGAACTAGTGGTCCTCATTGGTCATAGTCGATCAGTTAGGGGTACACTAAATGGATCTCATGATTTTGATGATCAGATTCAAAGGAGAGGGTGCTAATCATACACAAGGTGGTGTCCTTGAATAACCTAGGTAAATTAGATATGGTGTCTTCATCATGGCTGCTAATATAGGGATCAATAATAAAATTATGTGTGTCACCACCTGTGAATATTGGTGAGTGTACTTGTGCTAGTACTAGTTGAGGAGAAACATTAACCATTCTAACCAAAGGACTTTAGCCATGTATGGTTATACTCGAAGGGGTACGTCCAAGACCAAGGTTTGTTATGGGTCGTGTCTCTGGCATGATAGGTATTATGAGCCCATTGTCATTTTGTCTCAGTCATTGATTTCTATTGTAGCCCATTGCAAGCATCATGTGTAGGTCCTTGCTTCTTTTTTCCATTAGTAAATTAGCTGCTGATCTTTTATCTTGATACAACATGTGAGATGGATCTACTTCAATAACCTCATGACCAAGGTCTCCCCATCTTGTGAATTTAGGATAGTTTTGAGGATGGGTTTGTGATGTGGAAGCTTGATTTTCCTATGGGCGTCCCCATGATCTAGGAGATTGTGGTAACTCTACTATCACAAAAGCATTGTTAGGGATCTTGTAGCTTCCACAACCATCCTCCTGGATGATGAGCTTGATATCGGAGATGGTGGCGATGGCGGGGATGGTGGGTGTCTCTGTTGTAGAAATGGACGCGAGAGTGGTGGGGTCAATATATGGTGTGGATGGGCCCTCATCATTCTTTGGAACTTGGAGGATTTTCTAATACTTGGCCTCAAGATTTTTGCAATATGAAAATGGGTCAGGATCTCCATGGATAGTGACCTCTTGTCCATTGTGTGTAAATTTCACATATTGGTGGAAGGTTGATGCTACGACTTTCATGGCATGGATCCATGGGCATCCTAGGAGGATATTATATGGCAATTCGAGGTCCAAGACTTGACAGGTGGTTTCCATGAGCGTTGGCCCTACTTGAATAGGGAGTTTAATCATGCCCTGAGACACTCTTTCTTGGTCATCATATGCTCTTATCATGATGCCCTTACCTTTTTCGATGGAATCTTCTGATATTTTCAACTACTTGAGGCTAAGAGAACAGATGTTCAAACCTACACCCCCATCCACTAGGACCCTTTTCATTTTTCTCTTGTTTACAATGGCTTCCAAGTGAAGTGCATGATTGTGAGATGGTTGGGTGGGGAAATCTTGGTCAGAGAATATAAGAAGATTAGGTGTTATGATATTTCCAACCATAGCTTGGAATTGGTCCGCACTGAGATCTATGGGGACAGTGGATGAGGCTAATGCTTCCTCGAGAATCTTTTTATGCGCTAATGAGATTTTTAACAACTCCATGATGAAGATGTGTGTTGGCATTCTCTTGAGTTGTTCTACAACATTGTAGCTATGCGGAACGACTCTAGATGAAGGGATTCTATTAGGTTGGGATGATCCTACAATGGTGACTTTTCAGCCTCTTGTGGTGACTCCACAATCTTCAGTGTGGGCGTCCCTTATGGGGATGACCATGCAATCTTCATTTAGGGAGGCAACGACCATTTCGTGCACATGATTTACACTACCCTTCCCTTTATCATTTTTATTCCCTTTGTTGCCATGATTCGACATCAGATTCGTGTAGATTTTTAGATTCTGATTTCCCGTAGGTTGTTCCACATTTATGATTTTCTTGTCAATGAGATTTTGGATGATATTTTTGAGTCTCATTCAATTTTTTGTGGTATGAACTTTGATTTTATGAAATTCACAAAGTTCATTTTGGTTATACCAAGGGGGTTTGACGTCATGTTCTTGGTAATTTTGAAATGTAGGAGGTTTGATGAGTTTTTCGTCTATCAAATTTTTCATTATGTCCTCCACTGGTTCCCCCAAGATAGCGTATTTTCATTTGGGATAAGTTTTACATTGGGGTGGTCCACTTTGATCATTGAGGTTATTGATGGTTGGATTGTTGTTGGGTTGGTATGTTGTGTGATGAGTGTTTTGGCATTGTGTTTGGTTTTGTGGTGTGGGTGTACTTTGGCGAGGACCACTAATGACTACCTTGGCATCGAGGACACCATCATTAGTGATGTTCTTGTTTCTAGACCATGTACGAGGTTTATCATTGTAATTTGATGGTGGGCAATTATTTTGTTCATGATATTATGTTGATTTTGTGGTTGAGTCATGAGGGCTATTTTGATGTTGAGCGCCTTGGAGATCAATTGTTCATAGGTAGTGATACCCTAACCTTTGAGATGAAATGGAAAATGGCCTTCAAGATTGGCTATGATGGTGCAAACTTGTTGTTCTTCTGGCATGGTCCACTTGCTCTGATTGGCCATGGATCACCATCATTGAAGGAATGAAGCAAAAGATTCATTGTTTCCTTATTTTAGAGCGTATAGTTCTTTGAGACTAACATCCATTGCAATGTTACATGTGTAGTTCCTAATGAATGCATCCTTGATTTCTTGGAATGTTCTAATGCCTAAAGGTAAGTGAGAGAACCATTCTATAGTAGGACCTTCCAAGCTTCTAGGAAATAGCCACATCAGAAAAGTATCGTCATACATGACCTCCATGCAATGAACCTGGAATTCCCTGATATGATCTTCAGGGTTTCCCATCCCTCGATATTTGTCAAATTTGGGGATTTCAAATCCCTTGGGGAATGGCTTCATTTCTAAGCTCCTGTCAAATGGATAGGGACACAAGTTGCTTGGTGTTTTCATTGTTTTCCCTGATTGAAGGTCGAGCACTTGTTGTGAGAGCAACCTGAGTTGTGTCGTCACATCACTTTGTGGATTAGGGGGTGGGATGAAAGTGTTTTGTGGTGTTTGAATCGTGGGTTGGATGGGTGGATTGTTTGGTGCGTTGTTCGATGGTATCAATATGTTCTGGCGGGAAAAGTAGGCTTCTACTTGCTTTTGTATGAACAATGCTTGTTGTTGATCTTGCCATTGTTGCGCTAGAATTTGCGCTTGTTGTTGTGCTTGTTGCTATTCCAACAACACTTGTTGTTGTGCTTGCTGTTGTTCCCACAATGCTTGTTGTTGGGTTGGAAATTCTGTTGCTTCTTGTTGCTCTTGGTATTGATTTAGTGCTTGCTAATATGCTTGCACTTGTGCTTCTTTTGCAAGAAGTTGTGCTTGTGCTTGTGCTTGTTGTGCTTGTGCTTGAGCTTGTGTTTGAGCTTGCACTTGTGCTTGTGTGGCTTGTTGCTACAATAATAGTTGTGCTTGAGTGACCCTTTGTGCTTGCAATGTTTGCACGGCTTGGGTGGCTTGTTGTTGTTGTTGTTGCAATAATGCTTGGGCTTGTTGTGCTTGTTGTGCTTGTAATGCAACTTGTGCAGCTTGAGTAGCTTGTGTGGCTTGAGCAGCTTGTGTGGCTTGAGCAGCTTGTGTGGCTTGAGCAGCTTGTTGCATGGCTTTTTTTTTTTGAACTTGTTGGTATCCTCTTTGAAAAGTAGCTTGCAATGCTACGTCATATTGGCTTGATGTGGTGAACGTTTGTGGTGGTGGAGGTGGTGGTGGATTTGGAATGGTGGAAGATGATGATGTTGTGTTGATGTTTTGGGTGTTGGATAGTGGTATTGATGTGATTGGTCCTTGAGAAACCATGCTTTGTGATGTTAGGGGTGTGTTTGATGATGTTGCCATTGCTTGTGCATTTGTCATTTGTTGTTGTGATATCAACAACAGATTTTGCGTGTTTGGTGCAATGCTTTGATTGATGGTTGGGATGTAGGTTTGATTGATACTTGGTAGGGGAGGAAGCCCTAAACCAAGGAGTGGTGAGGATGATAAGGGCAATGGTGGAAGAGGTGGAAAGGTGAGGGGTGTGAGTTATTGTGAAAACACCATGGTGTTGAATAAGCCCCCTAGTTCAAACGTATCTCCCTCTTCTTGTGAATTTGTGAGAAGAGGTGTTTGAGGAGTTGCGTGAAAGAATGATGACGATGGATCATGATGAAATGTTAGAGGACCATTTTTGTGTAATGAGTTTTCGAGTATGTTTTGTTTGAATGTGGTATTTACACCCAAGTTTTGATTATTAACAAGGGGATGTGATTGAAGAGCATTAAGAAATGTGTTTCCCTTATTGACATTGGGTTGGGTTGGAGCGAACGATGTTGTGATTTGCAGAATTTTTTGCGTGATTTTTTGGGATGGAGGTGTAGATGAAATGGGGATGGTGGATGAGATAGGTGGAAAGGATGTCTCCACTATAGTACTTACAACAAAATCGAAAGGCAACTTGGCCCCTTGTTTTGCTAGTTCAAGCATGTATAACGAAGGGTTAAGTCTCATCATGATGTTGATGATTTTATGATTCTTCGGATTTTGAAGCATTTTTGTCATTTCCTCATGAGACATTCCAAAAGTAAGGTCCTCTTCATGGTTTTCTTCTTGTAGATTTTGTGATGATGAGAGGCTCAATGGATTACTTGATTAAACTAGATTCATTTTTGCGTTTGTTTGGCTAAGATCACTTGAAGCAGGTGTTTCTTTGTTGGCTTCCATACTCTTCTTGTATTGAGATCTCATTTGAACCATAAAACAAGGATCAATTTTTTAAGAATGGGAGATGAATCTCTTGATTTCTTTGGATCAATCATTATTTTATGTCCTAAAGTGAATTTTTTTAGGATGCCTTAAGGATCAAAGGTGATGATATGATGATGATGTTAGGGATGGATGATATGGATGTTTATGGCTTTTGATAAATCTTGAATGAGACACTAAGATTTTAGGACTTGCGGATTTTGATTCTTGATTTTGGATTTTTAATATTTTGAGATTTTGTCCTTGATTTTGATTTTGATTTGGATTTGGATGTTTGAGCAAAAAGACCCTAAGATGTTTTGATGATGATCTAAGGGATAGATTTTTTCAAAGGATGATAATTTGAATATGTGTGATGAGAAGGATGCATCTACCCACACCTATTCAAACAAGATGATTGTTTCACTAAGCATATGAAGAAGGATTCATCTACATATACTAAGCTAGACAAGATGATTTTGATAAATTTGACTAAGCATATGCAAAAGGATGCATCTACACATACCTAAACAAAGGTGTTTTGATAAATGTTTTTCAAGGATTTTGGTTTCAATGATATTGATGATTTTGATTTTAACACAAAGCCTAGTATCAAGGATGATTTCAAGATTTTTCAAAGTTGATGATTTTTTTTTATGTTTTGGAGGGTGGATGAAAAATATTTTGATGTGTTTTGATCCTAAGATGAACCTAAAAAGATACACTTTGTTTGCTTAGACCTAGGTATTGAAGAGTATGCAAATGCTTCCTAATGACCTTTGTAATCAAGAAATGATTTCATTTGAACATTCATTTTCGGATTTCCAATCAATGATTTTGTGCTTTTGAGGTTGTGAGTCTTTGATCATATATGAAAGTTCATTTTGTTTAGCTTGCTTAATGTATTTATTTTACCAAAAACACTTTCTTCAATTAGGTTTTCAAAATAAGATGTCCAATGTCTTAATTTCCTTAAACCCCACAAGATATATTATGTGGAAATTCAATGAACTTAAGGCAAGGGTTTCCTATTGTTTACTTAAGAAGACAAATTGAGATATAATCCAATGCTTAGAAACCTCTAAGAATGCGAATCCGAGGGGAAAGCAATAACATATGGATTGAGTCAATTATATTTGTCCTCAAAATATTTTGAAATTTGAATGATGTTAAGTGTTTGTTTTTGAGATGTTTTCGATCAAGCAATGCATTTTGTAACCCAAGAATAAGTACAATCCTATGGATGTGTAAGACAATATTTGTTGGATTCCCACTTGGACAAGTCCAGCTATGCTTATCTCTAGTGAATGGTTAGATGCTTGACCCCACTGGCTCTCCTCCACGACACTCACTTATACGGGGCAGCTAAGCATCAACACCCATGAAACTCCCATGGGATGCTTTCCATTTCTACTAGAAGACCTTAAAAGTGTGGGGTGGCTTCAGAATGACCGTTCTTGCACCAACAAATAGATAGAGGATTTTGGAAAATTCTAGCACATGGGTTTTAGTAAGGACTTTCTGTTCGTCGAGATTGACCCATACGACAAGAGTCCCCTTTCGGATCCATCTTGTCAGAATCAACCATGTGATATTGGTGTTTCATCCAATATCCACATTTATATCCCAGCTGGAAATACTCTTGGCTTTAGAGTGTTACCGGTTGAGTCGTTCTCTTGGGTGAGTACTTTTTCCCCAAGGTAGGCCCTCTAGGATAAACAATAGCGAATGAAGAACAATATTCGTAACTTGATCAATCCTTGTTGGCAACAAGGAGAGAGAATATACACAACAAAGCCCCCACTCACACTCACACAAGATTTTGTTCAATTTTAAGCCCAAATTGAAGTGTGGAGCTGACTGCTTTATCTTAACCCAAAGTCATGAAAAAGGCCTTTTGATTCTCAAGATAGCTATAAAGCACAAGAGAAGCGTATACGTCCTTCTTCAATGGCTTTAGTCTAAGTAAGCCTTCACAAAAACAAAGCTACACTTGTTCTTTTTAACTTCTCAAAGCAATATGTGAGTTCATTTTAGAGCACCAAATCACAAGTGAAAGACATTTGTTCAATTTCTTAATCCCATAAACAAAATCTAGTAAGTTGTTGATCCTAAGATTCTTTTTAATCCTTTTGCAAGAAATAAACAAAAATAACTCTTTTTAAACCTAAATGAAAGGTAGTGTTCCAAGGATGAAAAAATATGACAAATTCCTAGAGAAGTGTTAAAAAAAACACTTTGATAGGACAAAGTATCATCACCATGCTCCTCCTTCCTTTGTTTTCGATTTCCAACCTACAAATACGAAAAACAGTCAGATTCTAGAAAAAAACACAAATTAAAAACCAGAAAACAGAAGGTAAAGAAATCATAAATTAAAAGCACGTGCTAAAAAATTAAATTTTCCATTTTACTATCTTCCAACGTCACAACTCATGAAGGGGTCGCTATTTTTTCTTCTAGCATCGCTATCATAGCGCCACTGACTAGTAAGCGACACTCTATGTTAGGACACAGAGCTTGATTGCGTCGCAATTTCACCTAGCGTCAGAGTTTGTGTCCAGTGTCGCTGTTTAAGATTTTTTTGAAAACTTCTGCAGATTCGCGAGTCTAGCAGTAAAGTTAAAATTTTGAAAAATTTTGGTGGGATGAGTCCAGCGGCACAATTTAAGTTCCTACGGTGCTATATAGTGACATTGATGAGCTCGCGGTGCTAAAACAATGACACTGACAAGCTTGCAGTGCCAAAAATAGTGACACTGATGAGCCCGTGTTGGAATTTCTTGTGTGTCAAGAAAACACGGAAAGTTCAAAAAATTGTTAGAAATAATGATGTCAAGCCCTCCTTCTACCACCAAATGTGCGAACCCTTTCCCTAGTACCTGCAAAACAACATGAATAAACAAGTTAGACAAGCAATTACAAGCTAAAAGAAGGATTCCCCATGAAATCCATTTACAAATCAAACTAGGAATGCAAATAATGAAGAACACAAAGAAAATGATAAAAACTAGATTTAATCCTAATTTAAATAGAAAACAATTGATCCCATGGGGGAATTGGTGTGAATTTGATGTGAAAATTGGTCCTTTGCCAATCCCTATGATGAAATCTTGGTGTGTAGAAGATGATGTTCATCCACTTTGACAAAAGATGAGAACTCCAAGCCAAATCTGCAAAAAGCCTAGCTAAGAATTCGAATGACGGATGGAAATGGCTAAGTATTTTAGCATGGTAACTTTGCCTGGATTGTGGATGATAAAATGAGGAGAGGAGCTCTTCATTTATAGGATTTCAAGATGGATGAATGCCCAAATTTTAGAAATGTGGGACTAACATTCATCCAATGATATGGTGCCACTTGTCAAGCTATGAATGGATGATGGATGTGCAAGATTTGGGGTTTGTGCTAATAAATGCCAATATTTGAAATTCAAATTTGTTGAAATGACATGTAAGAGGGAAGGGGAAATGTAATAAATGCCACTTGGCTCAAGGAAAAGGACATTAAGAGGTTTTAAATGCCTTGTTGGATGTACATGTTGACTTGGAATTTTTGAATTCAAATTGAGAGAATATTCCAAAAGATGCCTTGTAAGGAAAATAGAGATTTAATAAATGAATTAAATATATTTTCATGTGCAACTTGCATTATCTAGAGGATGTGACATGAGACAAGGTTAAATTAATCGAGGGTTAATTAATTTAACAGGAGATTAGATGATGTGACTTATTTGACTTAGATTTATGGGTTTATTTAAATCAAGTAAGAGAGGAATATGATAAGAGGCTAATTAAATACTGATTTTGATTTATTTAATTAAAAGGGTGGTGTTATATTAATTCAAATAAGGTTTTAATTTATTTAATTTAATGGATAGACTTTAGAGATTTAATCAAATAAATGGATTATTTAATTAAATAGGGATAATTAGATCAGATAGATTGATTTAATTAACAAGAGAAATTGACTTAATTAGACAAAATGATTTATTTAATTAAGAGATGAATATTGATGAATTTAATTAGATAAGGGAATTTGATTAAACTGTTAGACCAAGGGATGATTCAGGAAGAAATGATGTTAGTAAGTCAGGATCAGATGCACGATGTTAATCAGTATATTTTACGTGTCTACAACAACAAATTCATTTTCTAAAACTTGAAATGTTAGAAAAGAATGTTGTCACACACACAAGAGACAACTCAAGCAAAGAAGAGAGAAAGATAAAGAGAAATCAAAAGAGAAAACACAAACAAAGGGCATAGGGGTAGCCTAATATTTTGGGGTCAGAGCTACTAATAAATATATATAGATATGTATAGTAATAGTATATAAATGAACTATCATCAACCCCCTACTATATTAGACCACTTGAAGAATGCACGAGAAGACAAAGTAAAAATAAAAAATTGGGTCAACATGGAAGGGAAGCCTAAATACGCCCAATGCTTTGTATCTTCCCTAATTTATTGAAAATCAAGCACAAACATGGAAGAATGATGATACAAGTAGAAGAAGGTTTAGGACACAAAAACCAAACTTGTATCGAAGCACTAATAGGGGTGACGAGGGTCATCCAGGCACACATAGCATGATCACAAGGGAACACACCACAAAACACACTCACACAAGATCAAGAAGAGGCCTCCTCCTAACATTGATCAGTGAAGAGGTCATCTGCTTCCCACTCTAGATCATCATAGGGGGAAGGAGGATGAGCTTGCAGTGAAGGGATGTTAAGAGGAGGAGCATTTGGCCCTCCCACAACAAGGGCCAAGGAAGAGGGCCCCTCAAGGTCATCTCCACTAAGCTCTTGTGGTTTCAAGTTCAGTGATTTTGCAAAGATTTTTAACAAGGCTTGAACCTCATCCATAGAGTTAAACATGCACCCCATAGGAGTGTCATGTCTAAAATTAGTGGATGGGGAAGGCTAAGCTTGAGATTCACCATTGGGCTCACTGAGTGACTTGGGAGTGGTGACAAACTTAAGGGAGGCCGGGACTGGTTCCATCACTAGGATAGAACAAGTTAGCACAAGACCACCTTGTGAAGAAAGTGGGCTACCCTTACATCCTTCACTACTAGAAGGACCACTCTCCACCTCTTTCTTCACTGGGGGAGACGAACTCCCCACAGATGAGGCTAGAGGTACAAAGGAGGAGGAAGAAAGGACCACAATGGATACGACCGAGGTATTAATCATATCCATGGGTTTTGGAAAAGGCTAGATGTCCATAATAGACATTAGAAAAGGTGGCTCCACCAAAGGAGAAATGAACACCTGTACCCCCTTGGGGTTAGGTGAATTTGCACTCATAGTGGAAGCTAGAAGCAACATGTGACCAAACTGAAGAGAGGTAGGAGGGAAGGAAGAGGGTGACACTGCAAGAGGCCCTGAAGTAGGGGAAACCATCTCTTTCTCCTTTCTTTGTGAGGAAGTCTGCTCAACTAAGAGGGCCTTCCACCGGTGCTTGCACTTGCACATAAGGTAGTTTCTTTGGATCTTAGAGTTGGAGGCCAAAGGTTGTGAACAATTAGAGGGCTCTTGCTCAACCATAGGAACATCCACTATGGCTATTTCTAGAGGAGGAACGGATTCCTAAATGGCAGCAAGAGGAATAGGTCAAGTAGTAGTAGGAGGAGTTGGCTCAAGAGCCTCAGTAGTAGGCCTCTACTTGCTCACTACTTTGGGAGCAATAGCAGTAGGAGGCCATAGATTGAATTCCCTTTAGGAACCTTTCTTTCTACCATAAAAATTTTACCATAGTTTGGGGTATTCATTAGGAAGATCGATGATCCTGAGTTTGGGCCTACGCCAAGGAGGAATCATCAAACTTAGTAGATAACCACTAGGTCTATTCATCCAATACTCTTCCTAGGAAAAGGGAGAGGATGAGATAGCCTGGGGAAAAGTCACCTTCTCTTTGTCTTTATGAGAAGGAGAGGGAGTCAACATAGGCTTCTCCCTTTTCTTCTGACAAGGGGGAGCAATCGGTATGTCCTTCTCCTTCTCCTTTACGGAGGAAGAGGTGACTGATGGCTGCACTGTAGGAAGGGTCAGTTTTAGATTTCCTTTTCCCCCAGTCTTATACTTTACATAATTCTTGTAAATTAGGTATGTTCTTGGAGGAAGTGAACCAACTGCCAGGGAGGGCCAAAAATGATCCAACGAGTATCCACCATGGTATACGAAGGGTTCATATCTACAGTCATGCACTACATGCATGACACCTTCATGGGAAAACTTTAAACATTTGTGAATAACAAAGGAAATTCCATTCATGGAAGCTAGCTAAGGAATTCCTAGCTTCACCCTGAATAGGTCTAACTTTAGAATAATATCAAAAATTGTGTCAACAATTCTGGTTCCAACCAAGATGGAGAAGGTTATCAAGCCGTAAGGTTTAAGACTCATACCATCACGCGTACGGATGGTAGATTTTGTTTCTTCATAATTTTCCTTTTGTAATTAATTTAATACTAATGTTTCTTATGTGATAACATTAATGTGGCTCGCAGGGTCTACCAAGACTCCTATCACAATGTTACCATTGATGCAAGAAGGAATGTAGAGAGCTGAGGGTTTATTGTTTAAGGGAAGATCCTATGATGTGAATGTAATGACTAGTGAACCAGATGTAGATAAGGCAGTGTAAGTCACCATGACTATGTTAACATGGGCCTCAGCTTGCGTAATAGCATCATTGGGATCTACAATCATGTTAGCATAATGCAACGAAAATTGATTCATGTATATCTATAATTCACTATTAGCTTTTGCCACTTATTTGTTACCATTTTGTTTATTCATGTCGAGGAAAATGCTACCATCCTTGATGTGGTCTTGTATCTCATGATCTAGCCCCATACATCATTCAGTATCATGTGCATTAACTTGATGGTACTGACAATAAGCACTTCCATCATACCAACTAGGGTAAGGTTCCTTAATAGGCTTTGGATTCGGCAAAGTTATGATCTTATCCTTCAATAGCTTTTGCAAGATACAAGAATTAAATTCCAAAAACTTTTGTGAACTTTTGGTTATTCTTGAGGTTGTTGTTTTCAATAGCAGCAACTAAATTTGTAATTGTCTTTCCTTTCCTAGAGCTTGATATGATGGATTTTCCCTTAGAATGGGAGCATGAGGAAGAACCCCCGAACTAAATGACCGTCTGCTAATATTCTCGCAAAGTTGCACACAATGCACAAAAGAAAGGTATTTCATAAGGGAGAAATTCTCTTGCCAAGGCCTTTGTAGGTTCCCTATGAATACTTTCTACACATTAGCATCAGGCAACTGATACAAGATTTGTGAGAGGATTGCTTGGTATCATGCTATGAAATTAGTAATTTTTTCTTTATCTCCTTGTTTACATTGGATGAGATCTGAAAAGGTCATCTTCAGCCCAATGTTTGCTTGAAATTGTCTAAGAAACTGATTAACAAGTTGGTCGAATGAGAAAATGGAATTATCAGGCAAGGAACAGTACCACTCAAGCACTATGTCCTTGAGATATTGGGGAAATAGTTTTTTTATCAACACATCATGATGAAAAAATTTTGTGCACAAGGAATTAAAGGTAGACATGTGTGTCTATGGATCTCCTTTACTACCATAATTTTCAAATTTAGGTATCTCCATTCCCTAGGGGAAAGGAGTATTCAAGATTGTGACCGACAATGGGCTATGCCAGAAAAAGGGCTAGAAGATAGGGTAGGTAGAGGCTTGGGAAAGACTCGCTAACTAGGTCTATATCTTACCCATATTATGAAGAATAGTATTTAGAATAGGGTCATTAGAAGATAGAGGACTAGAGGAACCTCCCCAAGAACCATCGCCAAGGCCACCACCAAAACTGCCATCAGTGTGACTTCTGCCAGAGCCACTACTAGAGTCGTCGCTGCTAGTAGGGCCTCCACTAGAGCCACCACCATGAGCTCCACCAGAGCTTACTCCACTAGCACCACCTCCACTACCAAATCCACCACCACTACCAAAGCCCCCACCACTCAGCTTGCCAAAGCCTCCACCACTAGAGGTGATAAGGGGGTGAAACTAAAGCCCAAGGGGATCTTATTCACTTTGATAGTCTCAGGTTGTTTGGAAATAGAAGGGATACATATAGAAGGGACCTCATCGACCATATAAACGGAAGTGGGAGGCATTGATACTCCTAACTATCCTTCACATTCTTCGAAAGTGACTCTTTGTGAAAATCTAGGGTTTCTCAAAGGAGCGCATGCTTCAGTGAGACTAAGGAGGCTAGTCAGAAGTTCTATGCCTATTCAATCTTTTCCCATCATGTGTTTCAACTCACTAACAACCCGAGCGGCCCTAGCCATCCTTGGATTCCTTTCCAAGTGGTTTTCTAAGTAGCCTAGTCCTCTAGCAAGGGAAAACACATATTCTACAGGTATTTGAATGACCTCATGCTTGTCCACCGATGATGGTGTAGGAGACGCATGAGGAGTGGGAAAATGATCAATTTCATCAATGAATCCCATATCGTTCCTTGAAAACTATTCTTGCATGACCACACTAACAATAGGACTAGAGAAAAGGCCTATAGATAACCCAATAGAGACCTTCATCATTTCCATTGGAAGGTGTTGTACACTTCTCCTAATGATATACACAAAAGTTGTGGATTGGGTTGTGATGCTCATAAACCTTCCCAACACTCAAGAACACAATAGTCACAAAGTACTCGAGGGCAGCCTTAACACTAATAGATGAACAAATGTTGGTTCACGTTAGGTTTAGGGTGATCCAACAATAGTGGTTTACACTTTTTGGCCAAACTGGACACTGATTTTTTTTTTTAACCAAATCTTCACATTCGAGCACCTATAGCGGTTAAACCATGAGTAATTTGAAGATGATGCAAACTAGAGTCTTGTCGCATTTTGTCTATGGATTCTTAAAATAGTTTTTTCAAAAATTTTGGAATTAGATTGCACTTCTTTTTTCCATCTCCACTAAAATTGGTTTTTCAAAAACATTTTTAAAGTGAGCCTTCTTGTATAACACATAACTTTTTTCCTTGAAAGATAAAGTCTAATTCTTTCAATTTGAATTTTTAACTCCGATAGCCCCTAGTGCTTCCACTTAAGTTAGATAGTTTTTTATTAGATAGTTTTCTTTAATCAAG
>VDFB02075321.1:99522285-99635352 GCA_007258455.2 Sequoia sempervirens | reverse complement strand
TAAAAGTTAGAGAATTTTATATTTTTTTTGTTAAAAAGTAGGGTGTTTTTTTGGATTTTTTTTAAAAACTAGGGTATTTTTATAATATTTTTATTTATATTGTCTAATTTTAATTAGATTAATTATTTTTTAACTTTAATTAGGCATTATGGCTATCAAGAATGATAATGCACAAATTCCACTAGTTGAGAATGAAAATCCACCAGCTGAGAATCAAAATGCAAAAATGCCAAATGCTCCACCACCTCTGCAGCCATCAATTGAAGACTCAATTCATGAAAAATTGGAGCAATTGAGGGGAATTTGTGATGTTTATAAGAAAATCTCTTGATTATCTTGTATGTCAACCACATTGACAGGAATAATTACAAATGTAGAAACCCTCTCCACCCAACATAATGCCTTTCATTCGTGGCAAGAAACCATGAGGAAATATTATGCATCTAGATTGTCTTATGATGATGTGAAAGATCTCCAAATAACAAAAGCCCAAATAGGCTCTTTATTTATTAACCCCAGCACTAGTTTTCTAGTTAATGTTAACAAACCAAAACTTTCTATAAATTTTTGCATGCATAGGGGCATAGTAGATAACTTTTGGGATCGTTGGTGTAGTAGATAATCTTGATGTACCTTTTTACTTTATTAAAAAATTATATGCTGAGTTTTTGTTAGGGCATCATGTCAATTACTTTGACATTAAACCCTTCTAGGGCATTGGTGGAGGTATGCCCCAGGATAGGCCAGGGTAGCTAGAGTAGTCAAGTGCCCACATCTTCCCTGTCCTCCCCTTCCTCTGCCACCTCCAGTGCAACATCCAAATATTACGGAGGATGCAGCCACACAAACTATCCAAGACATTCACTCTTTCAGTGGTCTTTTGGTTTCCCATGCTTCTTCAGTAGGTCAACCATAGTTTGGTTATCTTGGCAATGGATCTAGTGCTATTGCATCATCCTCCTTGGGGCCACATATTTGTGTGCCACATATATTGCAATACATGCGAGCAAATATGCTTGGGTCCTATTGTATAGCCCCTTGAGCAGCCATTAGACACTTTTGATTATGACATCCAAGATGTGGAGATTATAGTAGATGACACACAAGGGAGTGGAGCACACCCTATAGAGTCCTCTCCTACTAGAGAGGTGGACATTGGAGTAGTTACACAGGTAACATTTAAGGTGTAAATTCATAACTTGCATTTTTTAAAAAGTGAATATTAATAAGAGATAATATCAAGTACTAATATTTATTTACATGGTCTATTTAATAGTTAATTTCTGAGGAGGAGCTCACATGGGTGACTGATAGCACCCTTAGGGCCATTTCATTTGGCCTCAAGACGCACACAGTATGTATTTTCACACTCACTCATTTACATTTTTTTACTGTATACTTGCTTGTCATTTGAATTGTCATTAATGAAACTATATATTAACTTATATGTTTACCTTATTCTCTGCTTGTAGGAAACACCTAGTGCAAGTGAGGTGCGACACTCTCTACACTATGGACGCACAATGTTAGATAAGGGAAAGGAAATTGAACTAAAATTTGATTGAATTAAGATTTATAAGATATTTTATTGATTATGCATACATTGACATAGATTCATAGTTTCATATGTACTTGTCATTTTTATGTATAGGAGGTTGTGAGCTATACATAATTGTTGATAAGTGCCACAACACCTAAAGGAGTAGGTATTCAAACACCTGAAGAAGGAGGTGTTGAAACACATCAAGGAGGAGGTTAAACATCTAAAGGAGATATAGAAAATGATCAACCTAAAGAGGTTTGTAGGCTTACTTACTTGTGCTTGGTAAATATGGCCTTACATCGACAATTCTATGCTAACTGATCAATTTCTTGTTTTGTTCACATATATAGATTGACGCTACAAAAGTTGGTTTTGGTTAGTTCGAGAGGGGTATATCAGGACTCAATTCTCTCAATTTAGACGATATTTCAAGTAATCAAGATTTCAATTTTTTAAATTTCAATTATAATTCAATGTGTATTGATTTTATGTTAATTATTCAATTTTAAATTATATAGTATAACTAATCTCAATTGTGGTTTGACTTTTTCTTGTGCAGCTACCTTCAGAGCCAACGAGTGCTTCAAAGAGGCTCCATTTTGATGATCCACCAGTAGTTTAGGATGAGATAGACATTTTGGCATGTAAATTTTGAATAGATAACGAGATGGCATATGCCACATATTGTAAAAATTTGTTTGAGTTGGCGTTGATGCCATTTTTGTATATGGACATACACTTGATTATTGGATAATTTGATATATAGAAGTTGACAATCGAATTTTAATTTCCTCCTCATGTGCATGATTAAACTCTTTGAAAATTTAATCAAGTGAGCAATGGTTAAATATCAACGTACAATAGCATAAAAAGAATGGTTAAATATTATGTATTTTATATTCATATTGTTGATTACAATGCATTGCACATCTTTCAAACTAAAACCATTACTTCACATTGCATAAGTAACAATTAGATGCTGATAGATGAAAAAAATTCAATAACAATATAGTTTTTACAAAGTCAACCTAACCAGTTATGCAATTACTTCACATTACATAACTAATAAGTAGGAGCAGCTATCAATTGCATTAGCGTGTCATGGAATTCTATGAGACCACATTTCTTTGAGGAACTTGGCACAAAACTCACAAAAAATGAAAAGAAAGCACTCAAACAAATTTTAAAGGGGTCTTAGGCCTACTGCCCCCTCATTCCACACGCTATGCAGCCATTTACTTGTAGTGTAGGGGCTGAACAATGGAGAAAACATGTAAAAATAATATATATATATAGATGTGCAACCTAGAATCATGAATTATGATTAGAATATCACATAACATCATATAAACAAGAAAAACACTATAAACTTGAATGTCATTTAAAACATGCATGATAAATATTAATCATTGAAACTTGAATTATGGTAGCTTGATATACAAAATCTATTGATGCCAGGGTTCAATTTGTATGATATTGAAAAAATAAGACAACTGAGTAGAGTTATCAACATTCTTCAAAAATCATAAGAATTCTTTTAGTACACTCAAGATTTATTAGATTTCTTCTTGCAGTCTCAAAATTTATTTTGTATCATTGTTACATTAGTGCTTGAGAGTGGTAGCTTAATATAGGTCCACAATACAAAACCTAGTTTACCTGTGCAGTGTAACAATGGCATAGGAAGATTTTTCTTTGAAAACAAAAATGAAAGCTCAACCTCTTGGAATGAAAATGCTTGTTTGCAAAACAAATGAATAAGAATGAGGTAGTTAAGGTGTTTTAAGTGATTAAGAGGTCACTTTTAGGGTCGCTATTAGGGTAGTTAAGGTGTTTGAAGTGATTTAGAGGTTGCTTTTAGAGAAGAGAGATGTTGAAGAGTACATCAAGTCAGTGAGAACCGAAGTGTAATGTGTTTTAGTTTGTTTTACTCCTTTGTTTCTCAGCAGATGTTGAGCAATCTTTGAAAACATAAAGTTTTGTCGAGTCCCATTCAATCCAACAAGAAAAAAAATGAAAAGCTCAGCCTCTTGGAATGGAAAAATGCTTGGTAAAAAATGAATAAGAATGAGGTAGTTAAGGTGTTTGAAGTTATTTAGAGGTCACTTTTAGGGTGGAAGGCTTAAACTAAATTTAAATGCACAAAAAGAATGGAAATTACTAAACCAAGTTTGTGAAGAAGTTAACCATGTTGCCCACTAGTTTCCCCTTATGAGTCCAAAGTCTCTAAAAGGCAGCAAATCTTTGAAGGTCTATTTATCGTGAGACCAAGTGATGCTTGCTGCACTCTCCATCTAAGGCTATGGGATCATGTTAGGACCATCTACAATAACCGCTCTTAGTTTTTTCTATCTCAAAGGTGTTTTCCTGTGGTGACGAGTTTTCAGTTGAGGGAAAAGTTGTCAAATGCAAGCAGTGTAAAGTTGCAAAGTGGCGCAACTTTCATTCTGCAACTCGTATGACCAAATGGGACTATTCCAACATGTTTGGTTGCGCGCTTATCTTAGGATGGTCCTCTCTTGTACCCAAATATGAAGAATCACTCTAAGCTACATTGGACCGACGATTTCCCTTAAGAGTCCAAAATGCTAAAAGGCAGCAATCTTTGAAGGTCTATTTCTCGGATACCGTGATACTTATAAACTCTTCGTCTAAGGCTATCAAATCGTGTTGGGACCATCTACAAAAAAATCTCTTGGTTTTTGCTATCTCGAAGGCATTTTCCTGTGGTGATGACTTTTCAGTGGAGGGAAAAGTTGCCAGATGCAAGCAGTGTAAAGTTGCAAAGTGGTGCAACTTTCATTCCGCAACTTGTACGACCAAACAGATTGTTCCAACACATCAGATGGGTACATTTACGCTAGACATGGTAATCTCTTGCACCCAAATACGCCAAATCACTCCGAGCTACATTGGACCTGTTAGAATTGTAAAAATTTGAATTTTACATTCTATTGCATCCAAAAGTTCCAGTATTGAGTTCTCATCATAAGCATCAATGTCCCTCTTTGTATTATCTTGCTTGTTTTCTGTCATAAAAGCCATTGAATTCGTCAAGTTTTTTATTTTTCATTAAAAGACCCAAGTTGACAAGACATTGTAAAAGTCTCCCCGACCTAATTTTTCACTAATATATGTTTGTTGCAGACTATCGGCAGGACAATTTGCTTGTTTTGGCGACACAAGGAATCATTTTTGCAAAGGGGATTCATTGTTGGAGTAAAGTCATGGCGAATATAGTGTGTTTCACCGACCAGTGCATGTGGAAGTTTATCGCTCAAGATAAAGGTGTTCGGGAAAATGTTTTGGTGAACTAATTTATTCTTGCCAATAGGCATCCTAAAAAAAGTATATCGGTATATGTTGGGGCATCGGTGTAATGTCAGGGTGAAGACAATATGTCATACCAACTAATGCATAAAGGGGTTGTTTTGGCCACACTAATTGGTATCGGTATGAACTCATAACGAAATCATTTTGTTTTACCGATTGACTTGAAAATAGTGATTTCGGTAAGACTTATGTGCATCAGGGAAGGTCTAGGTGAAGGGGCCATTGTTTGGCCTAACTAAGTTCAAAGGTATTTTAAAGCTATCGGTGAGAAGCTATGGAGTCTTGCCGATTCAAATCTTATGCCGATGAAGATATGCATCGCCAGGAGAAGAACTTGTCGGCATAAGTTTCACCGAAGTATGAATATTATACCGACAGATGGTTTGGGGTGAGTTTTGCTGAATAGGAGTAATCTGGAGGATTGATTTCGGTAAGACATTTGGTGTCGGTGTAAGTTTTCCTGAAGGTTCATTGTCTTGCTAAAAGTATTGTTTCAATGGTTGGGTTTATTTCTTCGGTAAGAAAACTTGGTGGACATGCCAAAATGAGAATTCATCAGTGAAAGGGTGATTTTGTTTTAGTAAATGAAAATATATTGAAAAGTACATATCGGTAAGATGCAAAGTATCTACATAACATCTCCCTGATTTTGAAAGTCACAACGAAGCGGGTGAAACAAAGATTGTATCGACAAGAGTACAAATTTTTCTTAGCGACCCGGTGTAAATAAAGACTTTCAGTGAAAGAAAATGATATCTATGAGATGCTTCCTCGACTTTGAATTGTCACAACGACATGAAAAGCAGAAGCATTTGTCATCAAGTTGATTCTAGGTGTCGGTAAGACTGTAGAGTGTCTTGGCGAATGATGAAATAAATGTTGAAAAGGGATTTCACCCCAGATTTGAATTTTTCTCATCGAAAGGACATTTGATGCGATAGTGCTAGTTTCAAAGGTGGCTTCATTCATGCTTCATTAATGGCGTGATGGGATAAAACAGTAATTATAGTAGTGTTTTAATCATTTCCTCATTTCTGAATTGATTGTTGGTGAATTGGCGAGCTAAACAAGAGAACCAAGACAATTTTTCAGTTTGAGGAGCTCAAGTAGAATACTATAAGTAGTTGCTTCTCTGTTTTTCACATTTTGATTATGTAAGTTTGAAAAAATGGACTCTTCTAGTTCTGGAAAGGGTAAGGGTAGAAAACTTGGTGAGAGTAGTCAGTCAAAGGGAAAGAAACAAAAGACTGATACAGAGCATGAAGGCACTGAAAGGAAGCTAAACCAAGACCTTATTGATCAATTACCTGGTTCGGGGCCTAAAGCTAGAAGGTCTACACAGCTTAGGGCAGAAGTTGACAAGCTGGATGACAAATATAAGTTCATAGGTGATGTCTGGACTACTATAAGAGGATATGAGCTTTTCAATTTCCACTATCATAGGAGGAATCATTTTGAGCCAGTCTGTAATCCATGGAAGTTGAATGTAGGGAAATTGGTGTGCCCTAATGTATTTGTTAATGCTAAATTGGTAAAATTGCTTGCTGATCATTATGATCCAAAGAATAAAGAAATATGTGATCCTTCTGGAAAACCACAGATACATGTGTCAAAAGAAGGAATTGGTGTGGTTTTCAAATTAGAAGGATTTTGCGATGAGGAAATCAATTGTGAAGAGTTGTAGAAGGAATTTTTCATAATGGATACAAGTTACAAGGGTTGGAGCTTACCAATTCACAGGTTTAAATAGGGTAACAAGCCAGAACCTCTGGAAGATAGTGAGGGGCCTCCTTATCATGTAGATTTGTTTGAACCCTATATGAAATATACATATTTTTCAGTGTGTCAAGTGTTGGGGATGGATGCCCCAGAATTCATGTCTATGGTGCCAATGGTCATTGCAGCAGACATTCAATATCACAATGCCAGGTTATTTGATTATGCTTCATATATTTTTAAGGAGCTTGACTCAGGATTGATGGCTATAAAGGGTGGAGATTCCATTGTTCACCTCAAAAACTATTCATTGTTGATGCATTTAGTGCTATATTTTGGACAAGAGCTAGGGGTGTGGCCTCTGGAAATGAGAATTTCTCATATTGGTAAGGAAGGTGAAGCATTGCCTGTTTAGTTGTGGACTGCCATTTGGGACAACAGGTTTGTTGGTTCTAGTTCTATTCATTTTGAGGAATATTTTGTAAAGACATTGTATAAATTGTATCATTATCCTTGTAATCATTCATTGACTAATGAGATCAAAAGATTCCTTCAGCCTAAAGATTTCAATGGGCCAATTAACCATAACTGGGGAGATTGGTATTGTTTAGAAGGAGCTACTATAATCAGAGCGTATGGATTTGAAGATGCTCCTTTTATTCTGCCAAGGACAGTTCCAAACAGGGTTGCCTACTTGGAAATTGTTAGACAAATGGATTATAGTAGTGTGATGCATTTCAGTTCTTTTGGGAAGCGGGCATTTATGCCTAGTACTTTATGCTTTGGTGATTTCACTGTGTTGGCTAAAGAGGGATATAACTCAATCCTTGATAGATTATTGCATTATAATATGAAGAGAGGACCAGCCAAGAAATATTTTGACCCTGAAGGGTATATCCATTTAGCCAAAGAGAGGATTAGTTTTGGAGGGTATCAGCATGTACCCTATCCTTTTGATGATATGATCATAAATCTGGATGAAGATGAAGTAGAAAGGGTAGTGGAAAGGTATAACCAAGGGCTACAAGATACTGAGCTATTGTCTTCTAGAGATGAAGAAGTACCAAGAGCTGATGTGTCATAGGGTAAAGTAGAAAAGGTGTCCTGAATGAGGACTCAACAATATGTCTGCCCAGTCAGAGAACAAAGTGTTGAAAGTGGTGATGTTGATGGTAGGCATATGGAGTACAGATCCTTTGTTTCTGATGATGAGTTTATACATTCCCCTGAGTTCAAAGCATTTTTGTACAAGCAGAAGGGGAAGGGGATAAGAGAGAATGTTGATGATATCACTTCTGGAAATGAGGAACAATTGCTAGCTCAATTGAGGAGATATGTGGATGATGAAATGGCAAATATGACTCCAGAAGTGGGGAGGAAAATGTTGGAGGATGCTGGTGTTATGATATTTCTTGGTTTAGATTTGAATTATGCATTGGTTTTTTATAGTTTCTTGAAGGGTAGTAATGCTACTCATAAGCTTGATAAGGAAAAAGTGACAGAAGTATATACAGTCTCCAAGTATAATACTGATGAGGGATCAATGTTGATATGGGCTTTGTACCCACCTCACAGGAAATCAGTAGTACTTGATACAGAGAAGGCATTTGGCCATGTCTTCACTTTAAAAGTTGGAGAATCTGATCTTGTTGCTAATGCTGATATTGGGGTAAATATTGCAAAGTTGAATAAAGCACAGATTCAATTATTGATAAAAGAAAGAGAAATGTATAAAGCAAATAATGAGAAATTGCTAAGAGAAAATGATAGACTCAAAGACTTGGTTGGTGTTTCAATGGGAACAACCAAAATGATAACTCAAGGAGAAAGCTCTCAAGCAAAAGACCACTAGGTAGGTTCAAGTGCCTATTCTCAGTGAAAGCATGATGCTATTGCCGCAATTATCAAGAAGAGGCGGGATAATTTGACATCCTGGTTGAACAAATTGTGGGGAAAAGATTCTCATAATCTTGTTGCATTGAAGGAACACACAAGGATGGATGGACGAATCATGGAGAAATTTCATGAGTTGGCTCAAAATGTGAAGCTAGCAGTTATGCACTTGAAGCTACTAATCACATAATTAATTTCCATCAAAATTTCTATGATGAATTGCAAGGAGATGAACAGGGGTTAATTGCAGCTGCTGAGAAAATTGTAATTCCACTTTCTGATGATAATGGGAATTTGAAAGAGGCCACCAGGTGGAAAAATGAATGTGAGTCAGTGATGAATGAAATCATGAATGTAGCTTCTGCAGATGATACAACATTGGAAGAAGTGAGTAAGCAAAATGAGGAAATGGTCAAAATGGAAGTTATGGTCCGGAATGTTGTTGGAGATGCGGACACGTATGAGTGCCAGGATTATTTGGATCACCTCAACAAGACTCACTTGTGGATAAATAGAGCCTAACTATTCTCTATTTTATGTTTTATATTTTGTATTTTCTATTTTCGAAAGGATGCATCCTTTCACATTCTCAATGTATAAATGTCTATTTTGTAAACAATATGCATATAGATAGAATAGGATAGAGAATAGAGAATACAGTGGAACACCATGTTTCACAGGTTTGAGACTATGCTGTATGTTTTGAAGTCATGGAAATATCAATGAAAATCATTTGATTTGCTGGCGAATTCTAGCGTCAATTGTTGTGTTATGCCTATCGAAAGAATTATCTAAGTTGTCTCTAAAATTGATGTTTCTTGGTTATTTAGATCAACATAACAATTTTGTGTCTGGTTTAATCAGTACGTATTTTCTGTATCTGTGTGATTGGTTGATAGGTTCTTTCCAAGAAATATTAAATCCTTTTGATTAATTACAGTAATCAAGGAATTTCATTTAGATCAGTAAGAAGAACTCAATAATCACAATCTTTCATTTTATACTGGTTATAAATAAATATGCCAAACAATTTGAATGAATCTAGAAAGAAGTTAGTTGTCTATGATTTTATTTGACTCCGTATATTATATAAGGCACTGGTCTCACCGTTTTCATCATTTAGTTTTATTCATACTTTTTACATCTGTTGACTAAGCATAATAGGGTTTAGTTTTGAATGTTGGTATACAATATATACCAAATTTGTTTTATTTTTTCCATTTCAATTTGCCATCTTGGAAAAATCATGGCATGAAGATAGGATTAATAGTCAAGTCTACTTCATTTATTATAGGTATACCCGCCTAGGTCTAGCAATGCTTGGAGAGTAGAAGGTTTAATTCTTTCAAACCTTGTTCTGTTACCCTAAAATTTTGTGAAAGCTTGGCAACCTTTCATGGTTCAAACCTGTGTTTTTGAGAGATAACAGGACCAACGATTTCCCTTAAGAGTCCAAAGTGCTAAAAGGAAACAATATTTGAAGGTCTATTTCTCAGAGACCATGATACTTAAAGACTCTCCATCTGCAGCTATGGGATCATGTTGGGACCATCTACAAAAACCTCTCTTAGTTTTTGCTATCTCAAATGGCTTTTCCTGTGGTGATGACTTTTCAGTGTAGGGAAAAGTTGCCTAGATGCGAGCAGTGTAAAGTTGCAAAGTGGTGCAACTTTCATTCCGCAACTCGTACAACCAAACAAACTGTTCCAACACGTCCGAATGGGTACGTTTACGCTAGTGATGGTCCTCTCTTGCACCCAAATACGCTGAATCACTACGAGCTACATTGGACCGACGATTTCCCTTACTAGTCCAAAGTGCTAAAAGGCATCAATCTTTGAAGGGCTATTTCTAGAAGACCGTGATGCTTACAGACTCTTCGTTTGAGACTATGGGATCATGTTGGGACTATCTACAAAAATCTCTCTCAGTTTTTGCTATCTCGAAGGTGTTTTCCTATGGTGATGCCTTTTCAATGGAGGGAAAAGTTGCCAGATGCAAGCAGTGTAAAGTTGCAAAGTGGTGCAACTTTCATTCCACAACTCGTACGAACATACAGACTATTCCAGCACATCTGGATGGGTACATTTACACTAGGGATGGTCCTATCTTGCACCCAAATACGCTGAATCACTATGAGCTACATTGGACCAACGATTTCCCTTAAGAGTCCAAAGTGCTAAAAGGCAACAATCTTTGAAGGGCTATTTCTCAAAGACTGTGATGCTTACAGACTCTTCGTATGAGGCTATGAGATTATGTTGGGACCATCTAAAAAAAAATCTCTTAGTTTTTGCTATCTCGAAGGCGTTTTCCTGGGGTGATGACTTTTCAGTGGAGGGAAAAGTTGCAAAGTGGCACAAATTTCATTCTGCAACTTGTAGGACCAAACAGACTATTCCAACACATCTGGATGGGTACATTTATGCTAGGGATGGTCCTCTCTTGCACCCAAATACACCGAATCACTTCAAGCTACATTGGACTGGCGATTTCCCTTAAGAGTCCAAAGTGCTAAAAGGCAGCAATCTTTGAAGGGCTATTTCTCAAAGACTGTGATTCTTACAGACTCTTCATCTGAGGCTATGGGATCATGTTGGGATCATATACAAAAACCTCTCTTAGTTTTTTCTATCTCGAAGGCATTTTCCTGTGGTGATGACTTTTCAGTGGAGGGAAAAATTGCCAGATGCAAGCAGTGTAAAGTTGCAAAGTGGTGCAACTTTCATTACACAACTCGTACGACCAAACAGACTATTCCAACACGTCAAGATGGGTATGTTTACACTAGGGATGGTCCTCTCTTGCACCCAAATATGCCGAATCACTCTGAGCTACATTGGATCGGCGATTTCCCTTAAGAGTCCAAAGTGCTAAAAGGAAGAAATCTTTGAAGGGCTATTTCTCGGAGACTGTGATGCTTACAGACTCTCCGTCTGAGGTTATGGGATTGTGTTGGGACCATCTACAAAAACCACCATTGGTTTTTTGTATATTGAAGGCGTTTTCCTATGGTGATGACTTTTATGTGGAGGGAAAAGTTGCTAGATGCAAGCAGTGTAAATTTGCAAAGTGGTGCAACTTTCATTCCGCAACTCGTACGACCAAACAGACTGTTCCAACATGTCCGGATGGGTATGTTTCCAATAGGGATGGTCCTCTCTTGCACCCAAATACGCTGAATCAGTCCGAGCTATATTGGACCGAGTGAAATTAGGTGAAAAATTAATGCAGACACAAGGGTACAATCACAAATTCTTTGCAACCTGCCTATTTGAGGCATCTAACAAGATTATTCTGACCTCTTTGGACAGTCCAAAACTCCCTTAAAACTTGACAAGAAACTAAATACACATTTCCCTCTTTAACCCCCTTAAACCCTTGTAATAGTGAGAAACTAGTTTTTGTCCAATTACTCCACAATATTCCAAAACACCAGATGAAAACATGACTGATTCAAACACCCATATCCAAGTTACATAACATATATGAGAAACAACATAGACTCCTTTGGACCAGAGTTGACTTCCTATACATTCACCCTTCAACAGGCTACTCAATTAGCCCAAAAATACAAAGCAACATACCTTCAAACACCACACAAATCCCTGAAACCTTGGGGCAGCAAATAAATTTCCAAGAAAATAAAGATTCTGCAATTGGATTCCATTTGTACGGACCTGTAACCATCAAATAAAAAAACCCTTGGTTTTAGTGTAATTCTTGAGGGTTTATTGGATGTAGCACTTCCACAACCTTTCAGACTCTACCACCACCTTAGACACCTTTATTTAGGCCCCAATATGCTTATAAAACAAAGAAACTTCTAGTATCTCAGATATTTTTGCAAACCCTAGGGTAAAAACTCTATTTTCAAGTGAAAAAAAACCACCATTTTTAGACCTTTAACTCTTCATTTTATTTCAAAACCTAGTTCTCAACACCTTCTACTCTTGAAATAATGTCAAGACATGTAATAATGTTTCTACATAATTTTTTTATACAAAAATGCTTGAATGGCTTGTGGATAGGCAGAAAATACAAGAAAAACAGTAAAATATGAATTGAGCAATTGAAACTTTATTGTTTCAAAGAAAAAAACTCCTTCAACAAAACCTGTCTTGAGCCCTTGAAGGCCTTAAATACACCTGCATAATCCATGAAACCTCCATATAATTCCTCCAATTTACAAAGCAATGGGAAGATAAAACCATGTAAGTGGTTTCCCCAAACTAATTTCCACCAAAACCATTCTTGATAGTTTAAAACCACGAACCACCCCAACATGTAATTATGATAGCACTCAAGATAGAATCCATGAATAGATAATGTATTTGACCAATAACTCATCGAGATCACAAATTCCCAAAAGTAGCCCTCCACTATGAACATATCAACTAAGTAGGAACCCATAACATTATGGAAATATTATCCACTTCTCTCAATGTAACTCCCAAGCATTACATGTGAGAGATGGTCAATTTCATTGATGAAAATGATTGTGTGACTCCCATTGATGACCTTCTTTATTCAATGCCATTACAAAAATATCCCAAGCATTCCAAAGAATACTAATGAAAACAATATTTCCCTCAACACCTCATGATCATTCAAGTACTCATTATAACAATACAAGAGATTTACACATCAAATTGCAATGAATATAATTTACTATATCTTAACATACAAAATGCAAAACCTAATAGAAAAATGTATCAATGGCGTACAAGGATGTATAAGAAAGTTCAAATTTGAAAATAGAATGTAAAATTAGAAAACTATGGATTTGAAAACCTTAATAATGTAAAACCCTAAAAAGAAGGTTGGATCAAGTGTAGGATTGGTTGGGCTCAAAAAAATATAAAGAAAAAAAAAGTTTATTTATGAAGTTAACCTAGGATAATTAATTAAATGCAATCAATCAAACACAATCAACCTAACATAATTAAGGGTTGATATGGGTATTTGATAATTAAGGGTTGATAAGGGTATGAATGTTTATCTTTGATCTACTCTTGAATATCTAGGGACTTGGTGGTATTTAGAAATATCATAAGGGTTGTTGATTTCTCATTGGGAGGAAAGTTCTCCTAGATCAATCCCCAAAAAGTGAAACAAGATTAAAAATAGTTGGCAAGCACTCTAGATGTTCAAATTTGTTTCTCATTTTTATTGCATTGGATCAAAATGTCTCACTATTAATTTCTCCAATTCTATAAGATAAATGAATGTTTTCATGATTATAATGAATATATTGTATGTTATTAATAGTAGCGTATATCATCAAATTATGCCAAACATGTGTTTAGTCAACTTAAAGTGGGTGAATGACGCTACTTAGCCAAAAGTTTGAATTTTGAATTTTAAAATGAAAGGGAATAGGTTTGTGACCATGAGGTCACCCTTGCAATTGAAGAAGTGTCCTAGAATGGGTTAATAGTTAAATCTAAGTGGCTAACAATCAATTCCAGGTGGCTAATGGATAAATGAGGGCATACCCATTGGTGAATGTGATAAATGGGAAAATAAGGTAAATGTATAGATGTGTGTGAATAAGAATAGGATAGGGCTAATTGTATAGTGATTTAAGTATGCAAATTGATAAAAGGCTAGAGAGATGAGCTTGAATTTAGATGTTGAGTCACTACGTACATGTATCAAGACATTTCTTCAAAATAGACACAAAATTGTGTGGGAAATGACATGGTATGCACAAATTTTACTGTTACAATTACACACATATTGATTTACAAATGCTTTTCATATAGATTAAATTTACTTCAAAATTAATACCTATTAATACTTCTTCTTTAAGAAAACATGATTATGTATTCTCTAATAAAACTTTCACCATAACAAGACTTCTTGCAATTACTTCAATTGTAGCATACATAATTTCATATTGCACCTATCAATGTGCCCATTACATCTTCACATGTGATTGCTAGTATATGTATGTCTCTTCAAAAAACATAGATGGGTTAAGCTCTCTCCTTACTCTTTGAGTAAGAGATAGAGTAAGAGATAGTAGGGGAGAGGACTAGATAGTATTACAAAGCTTGGTTCAAACGAGCATACCAACATGAAAGAACCAGGAAGAAAAACTTTTGTTGTAGCTTGATTAAGTACAAAAATAGACCCCTTTACAAAACCTATGAGTTTCCAAATTACAAACCACTTTACATTTTAAACATACCCTTTATACAATTCTAGACATTTGACCCATATTTCAAAAAACATCACTGGGTATAGATTATGCCCATACACAATTATGACCGTTTTACATTGTTTCCAATTTGAGAATTCAAATTTTACAAAATTTTCCTATTAGAGGCATTTAGGGCACAGTCTTCAACAATAGTAGTATGTTCACGTTTTGGACTGACAAGCATTTGTACAAACCATCATGGTAGCTTAGAATAACCAATCTATATTATTCTAAATGACACAAAATATGATGAGATGGTAATGCAAACTATAAAAAATGCTTAGAATAACCAATCTATATTGTTGTAATCTATCGCATACCTCTTTGAAAGGATTAGAGCTGGCTATTGTTACAGCAGGTCCATGATCAATCGTGCCAGGAATATCGCAAAAGTGGGAAAATGAGAAATCTATATTGTCACAATAGAAATGATGCTTAGACTAACATATCTATATTAATCTAAAAAACTTGAATAATGATGAGTTGGTGATGCAAACTATAAAAGACACATACCTCTTCGAAAGGATCAGAGTTGGCTATTGTTGCAGCAGGTCCATAATCAATCATACCAGGAATATCACAAAAGTGGGAAAATTAGAAATCTATATTGTCACAATAGAAAATATGCTTACTAAACATATATATA
This sequence comes from Sequoia sempervirens, assembly GCA_007258455.2. Lineage (NCBI taxonomy): Eukaryota > Viridiplantae > Streptophyta > Pinopsida > Cupressales > Cupressaceae > Sequoia > Sequoia sempervirens. The sequence continues at coordinate 99,620,013 of VDFB02075321.1, read as the reverse complement.
TTAATCTAAACAACTTGAATGATGATGAGTTGGTGATGAAAAATATAAAATAAACATACCTCTTCGAAAAGATCAGAGCTGGCTATTGTTGCGGTAGGTCCATGATCAATTAGGCTAGGAATATCACAAAAGTGGGAAAATGAGAAATCTATATTGTCACAATAGAAAAGATGCTTAGACTAACATATCTATATTAATCTAAAAAACTTGAATGATGATGATTTGGTGATGTAAACTATAAAAGACACATATCTCTTTGAAAGGATCAGAATTGGCTATTGTTGTAGTAGGTCCATGATCAATCTTGCCAAAAATATCGCAAAAGTGCATACAAAATATAACTATTAAAGACACCTGCATGCATTGCAATAGTATATAAAATATTAGTATTAAATAAAGAAGACTAATGAACTTGATCATAATGAACATAAGAATTCTACCTTCCATTCTTGAAAATGCTATTCAAGTGTGCCTTATGGGTCATCTCTTTGCTTAAGAGTATCCAATATTGCTTCATGATCAACATTACTAAGTGTCCATAGTTTTTTGGTCTTTGGTCTAGCATGATTCTTGAACAACTTAACATTTGTTGCTATAACAAGGTACGAATACATGAGAATGGTTTTGTGTTTCTCATAATCTTCAAATGTAGGTATGCCATTCTTTCTAATAATGTATGTTCACAACAAAGTTCCTACAACCACAACTGAACCTATAGGTACATGAAACCATCATTATCTTCCATTATTTTTGTTAGCTTATGTGTTACCTGCACACATCGAGCCAACCAATATTCTGATCTCTCTTCATTCCCCTGCGGTGCAACAACTGCAAAAATATGTCCTAGTTGTAGTAGATCTGAAAGTAGGTCGTAATCAACTAAACTTTCCATTGTGTCATTTTTCATGGATATTGTTTGAGATAAAGGAGTTAGATATTGTGGTACCCATGTATCCACCCACTCACTTGACTCGGATTGATCCCAGTCGCACTCAATACAACTCTGAAAAAACAAGCCAACTCTTGTGTCCAAATGGTCCATGTGCCTGCATCTAAGCTTCAAAATGAATGCATCTTTGAAGAATCTTTGATTGTATGACAATCCAATCTGCCTCCCACTGTACCTTCCTTAATGAACCAAAATAATTTGCGTACTTTTGAATCAAGTGTCCCTCCCCATGACAATGTTGAACTACACCAATCAACTATAAAATGTGCATCGCTAAATTTTGCTCTTGAAATCTTTAATTGCTCCTTAACTAGAGCTCTCTTTACGCATGCACCTAATCTATCATGCTCCCCTTTCCCATTTCCAGCTTCAAAAAAACTCCAAATATGAGGTAGACCCCTCTCTACATGCATTCTACTCAACCAATAAAACATACGAGCATTCTTGAATTGACCTGTGCAATTATTTGACCAAATTAGATGTTGGCCCAATGCTATATCATGCTCCTGCAAGAACTCAAAAAAATTCTTGAAACAATGTTGGACATACTCAGATGAGTGAGATCTATCATCACTCATAAAAATGGTACTCTTTGATTATCTTTCGATCCTCCTCTATACTATCAGGTGCATGTCTAAACGTTATGTGGATAAAAATAGCAATCTGAATGGAATTGTAATACTAAGATTGTACCTTGTTTTGTGGTTGCAATGTGTAGTTTTCTACAAAATCAACCACTGATATAATAGTGCCAATCCAAAAAGAGTCCTTACACATCCTAAATTGTTGATCCAACCACTGAGACCTATGACTATGCCTTTCATACTTGTAGAAAAGATTGTCCTTAAAATCTGAAATAAAATCAGCAACACTGCATTATTTTGTAACAAAATCACATCTAGAACCTTCACCTCCACTTTGCAAAGTATATTTGACTATATCATATCTCTTTTTCTCAACAAGCTTCTTTCCAAATTCATGTTCGAACTCTCATGAAAACATTGAACAAACTTTGACAAGCCACCACATTGTGAGCACTTTGCATTTAAGCAATCATTTCTATAGAAAAAGCAACCATCATCTCTAGAACATAAAAATAGATCTAGCAAGTCCCTTGATGAGTTCGGAAGATGCATTGCACCACACTCCTGCAAAATTTCATTAGTATGCAAAGTAGAACAGATATAGCATAATAGCTCATGGTACATTGAAAACTCCACATGGTATTTGCAACAAGTATTATGAATCTTAAGAGGCACACAATAAAATGGCTTCAAACCCTCAAAATTCCTTTGCAAGATTTCCATATTTTTGTGTTTCAATAAATTTTTTTGAACAACATTGTTTGGCTTGATTCCAAGAAATGTCTAGGATTTGGTGTACGGTCTCGATTTCCAATTCTTAACTTTAAAAAAACCTTTACATTGGGTGATACTCTAGAGTTATCATGCCAAAATTGTTGAATTACCTGCTTTACATTATCGGTTAGCTTCTTATCAACACGTGGAAGCCTCTCAGAAAAAGCCCATGTATCATTTTGAAGAGGATCATCTATTCTTTCTCTTCTTGCAAGTTCTCTATCCAAATTTTTATGATTTATGTCAAAATCAATACAATTTTGTCTCATAAAGCAAGCATTTTTCAGTTTATGGCTTACTAGGGCAGTTGTAATGACTCTCCGAGCAGCTCTCTTATCCTTTTCCTTGTTACTTTTTCCAATAGACTTGAGAGCATTAAAAATATTTTTGACAATAATAGATTTTTTTTGGTCTTCTTGTTCACACGAATGTTCAATTTGGCTAGCGAAGGTCTCATCTTTTTCATCTTTAGCAATTCTACAAAAAGTTGGCATTGCTCGGTCAATGTCTTATCACTAAAATATTGGTTGAAAAGTCTTCTAGCCCACAACCGAACAGTTCATGTTGACCTCTTTCCTTCAAAATTGTTTATAATGTTCTCATCAAATTCAAGTAACCATTTAGGGGTTCTTGAAGGTCTTGAAATTGGAATATGTATTTCTTCCATACAAGGTTCTTCATTTCTCATGTAATTTGGTCAAACATAATTTACACTTGCTTCAATATTATGTTCAAAATCTTCATTTCCAACATTTTCACCTTGAACATTTTCAATATCAATTTGAATAATTTCATTCCCAATTTCAATATCATGTTCAACATCTTCAAATCCAACATTTTCACCTTGAACATTTTCATTATCAATTTCAATATTTTCATTCCCAATTTCAATATCATGTTCAACATCTTCAAATCCAACATTTTCACCTTGAACATTTTCATTATCAATTTCAATAATTTCATTCCTAATTTGAATATCATGTTCAACATATTCAATTCCAACATTTTTACCTTGAACATCTTCAATTTCCTTTTCACTTGAAAGACCATAGGGGTTAGGTTCACCAATATTTAACATACCTTGTCTTCTCTTCCTATGAATTTCTCTATCTCTTTGTCTATATGCTTCAATTTCTTCTTTTGTAAGCTTTCTCTTACATTTTTTCTTCTGACGACTGCTTCTCCCCATTATACCTCATAAAAGATGCTAAAAATCATTTCTTATGACAAATTTCAATAGAAGATGCTCCAAAAAGTTGATCTTTGTCTCTTCCTCTCTGAAACAGAATGTTCTGTTGGAATGCACAAAATGACCCACATGGGGCTTTCCTATGGCCCACAAATCCGATATCCATTATGATCTGATAACTGATTCATTTGAAAAAAAATTATGATACTTGTAACGGTATAATTTTAGTTCTATAAATCAGATATCCAATTTGTGTACACATAGACCTAAGGGTTAATGGTAGATAGAGGGATTGAGTGAGAGAGAGACCTAAGAGAGGGAGAGGGGGTAGGATGTAGAGAGTTGAGAGAGGGAGAGAGGGAGGGCGTGGGAGATAGATAGAGGGATGTGGGGTTAAGGGTAGAGGGTAGATGGTTCAAGGGCTTAGGGTTTAAGGGTTAAGGGTTTTAGGGTAGAGGGGAGAGGGATAAAGTGAGTGAGTGAGTGATAGAAAGACCTAAGAGAGGGAGAAGTGGTAAGAGGGAGAGACTTGAGATAGAGTGAGTGAGTGAGTGAGAGAGACCTAAGAGAGAGAGTGGTGCTAGGAGTGAGATACTTGAGAGAGAGAGAGATAAAGGAAGGGAGGGTTAAGGGGAGAGAGTAGAGGGTTTAAGGGTTAAGGGGAGAGAGATAGAGGATTGAGTGAGAGAGAGACCTAAGAGAGGGAGAGGGGGTAGGATGGAGAGATTTGAGAGAGGGAGAGAGATAGAGGGAGGTGGGGTTAATAGTAGAGGATAGATGGTTCAAGGATTTAGGGTTTAAGGGTTAAGGTTTAAGGGTTTAAGGGTAGACGGGAGAGGGATAAAGAGAGTGAGTGAGTGATAAGAGTGAGAGAGAGAGAGAGAGACCTAAGAGAGGGAGAAGGGGTAGGAGGGTGAGACTTGAGAGAGAGAGGGAAATAGGGAGGGAGTTGGAGAAAGATAAGGGGTAAAGGGTTAAGCATAGAGGGTAGAGGGTTTAAGGGTTTATAGTTTAAGGGTTAAGGGTTAAGGGTAGAAGGGAGAGAGATAGAGGGAGTGAAAGAGAGAGAGGGAGGGAGTGGGAGAGAGATAGAGAGTAGAGGGTTTAGGGTAGAGGGTTTACGGTAGAGGGGAGGGAGATAGGAGTAAGTGAGAGAGATACCTAGGAGAGGGAGAGGGGGTAGGAGAGTGAGACTCGAGAGAGAGAGGGAGGGAGGGTGGGAGTAAAGAGAGATAGAAGCTAGAGGGTTAAGCATAGAAGATATAGGGTTTAAGGGTTTAGAGTTTAATGATTAATGGTTTAGGGTTTAGGTTTAAGGGTAGAGGGGAGAGATATATAGTGAGTGAGTGAGTGAGTGAGTGAGTGAGTGAGTGAGAGAGAGAGACTTGAGAGAGGGAGAGGTCATAGGAGGGAGGGTCTTGAGAGAGAGAGGGTAGAGGGTTTAAGGGCTATGGATAGAGGGGAGAAAGATAGAGGGATTCAGTGAGAGAGAGAGAGGGAGGGAGTGGGAGAGAGATAGAGGATAGATGGTAGAAGGTAAAGGGTAGAGGGGAGGGAGATAGGAGTGAGTGAGAGAGATAATTGACAATGGGAGAGGGGTTAAGAGTATGAGACCTGAGAGAGAGAGGGAGGGAGGGAAGGAGTGGGAGAGAGATAGAGGGTAGATGGTTTAAGGGTTTAGAGTTTAAGGGTTAAAGGTTTAGGGTTTAGGGTTAAAGGTAGAGGGAGAGAGATAGAGGGAGTGAGTTAGTGAGAGAAACCTAAGAGAGGGAAGGAGGGAGTGGGAGAGAGATAGAGGGTAGAGGGTTTAAGGGTTTAAGGATTTAAGGGTTAAAGGTAAAGGGCTAAGGGTAGAGTGGAGAGACTTATGAGTGAGTGAGTGAGAGAGAGACTTGAGAGAGGGAGAGGGGGTAGGAGGGGGAGAGTTGAGAGAGATAGAGAGAGAGAGAGACACCTTAGAGAGGGAATGGTGCTAGGATAGACATAATTGAGAGAGAGAGAGGGGTGGAGTGGTTGATAGATAGAGGGGGAAAGGGTTAAGGGTAGATAGTAGGGGGTTTAAGTATTTAGGGTTTAAGGGTGAAGGGTTAAGGGTTAAGGATAGATGGTTTAAGGGTAGAGGGTAGACACATAGAGGGAGTGAGTGAGAGATAGAAAGAGAGACCTAAGAGAGGGAGAGGGGGTAGGAGGGAGATACTTGAGAGAGAGAAAGAGAGGGTAGAGGGTAGAGAGTAGAGGGTTTGGGGTTTAGGGTTATGGGTAGCGGGGAGAAAGATAAAGGTATTAAGTGAGAGAGAGAGAGTGAGGGAGTGGGAGAGAGATAAAGGGTCGAGGGTAGAAGGTAGAGGGTTAAGGGTAGAGGGGACATAGATATGAGTAAGTGAGTGAGAGAGACCTGAGAGAAGGAGAGGTGGTAGGAGGGTGAGACTTGAGAGAGAGGGAGGGAGGGAGGGAGTGGGAGAGAGATAGAGGGTTTAAGGGTTTAGAGTTTAAGGGTTAAGGGTTTAAGGTTTAGGGTTAAGGGTAGAGGGGATAGATATAGAGAGTGAGTGAGAGATATAGACCTAAGAGAGGGAGAGGAGGTAGAAGGGTGAGTCTTGAGAGAGAGAGAGAGGGTAGAGGGTAGAAGGTAGAGAGTTTAAGGGTTTGGGGATTAAGGGTTTAGGGTTTAGGGTTATGGGTTATGGGTAGAGGGGAGAGAGAGAGGGATTGAGTGAGAGAGGGAGGGAGTGGGAGAGAGATAGAGGGTAGAGGGTTAAAAGGGTAGAGGGTAGAGAGATAGGAGTGAGAGAGAGAAACCCAAGAGAGGGAGAGGGGGAAAGAGGGTGAGAATTGAGAGAGAGAGGGAGGGAGGGAGGGAGTGGAGGAGAGATATAGGGTAAAGAGTTAAGTGTAGAGGGTAGAGGGTTCAAGGGTTAAGGGTTTAGGGTTTAGGGTTAAGGGTAGAGGAGAGGGAGATAGAGGGAGTGAGTAAGAGAGAGACCCGAGAGAGGGAGAGGGGGTATGAAGGAGATTCTTGAGAGAGAGAGAGAGAGGGAAATAGATAATATTTAAATATTTAATATGTTAGTTATATATTATTTTCTATATTAGTAATATATATACATTAACTAAAATATAGAAATAATATTTTAATATTATACATAATAATATAATATATTAGATATTAAATTATAAACTATATTGTATATTCTAAACTAGATATATTAAAATAAACTATAAAATATTTATTGCATTTTCTAAATCATCTATTATAAAGTATAAAACATTTTTTTAAATCATATATAAACCAAATAGGATATCTGATTTGAAACAGATATTCGATATTTCTGACAAAGAATTTATTGCCTAGGGATTAGCCTCAGGCTTTCTTTGGTATTTGGCTTCGACATGCCAATCCTAAGAAGTCAATGCAAAAAACGTGTTTGACAACTCACCTTCTTTTTCTAGACTTCATCCATGTGGCTAACGACTTTATTTTTAGCCAAAATTGATGAAACGAAAAGGGTTTGTAGAGGAGACTCTCAGCTTTCCACCAATATAAATTATTCTTTACTTTGAATTTAATAAATAATTATTATTCATTTTCTATTAGAATTACGACTAAAGTCTTGATTGATAGGTTGATTGAAAAATAACTATAACTTTCAAACGGTATCATATTTTTTGAATCCAAAATATGCATCACATTCTATTCTTCACATACTATAGGATTAAAAAAAAATTGAATTTCATGAAGTTTTGACCAAGTTAGGGTGGTCAGACATACGAGTTTTTATATTTTTTAAAAGTTGTAATAAAAAATTCATAATTAATTATTTACTTGGAAAAAAATTACAAACAAATATGCATCACATCCGGATATGAGTCCTCTACTTACATCTAAAATTTAATAAAAAAATACTATCATTTTATTGTGGTTAGGGTGGTCAGACAGACACCTACTTCTTATTTTTTCCCTGAAATTTAAGTACTACTGCATTGAAATTTCAAATTTTCACCAAATAGAATTTTAAAAAAATAAAATAAACTTAGTAGTTTAGAAACTAAATTCAATTTTCCACAGATTCTATTCTTACATATTTTTGAAATAATATATACAACTTATTCAAATTTTTATGTCAAGTTGCCTAACTTTGATTTTTCTGAATTTTCATTGCCACTTAAGAGCCTATTTTTTCCATGATGATCCTGCACATACCCTGAAAGCATATAAGAAAGCAAGATGCAAGCTAGATAATGATTGATCCCTCTACAAATGGTTCTTGTTGCTAGGTTTTCACCAAACATACTTATCCAATGCACCACCAAAGGTGGTTTTAACCATAGGATGAATTATTTCTCTTTATTATTTTTGGTTTTTTATTTTTTAATTTTCTAGTTGAAGCAACTAAGTTTAATTAAGTGTAAAACCATTTTAGATGGATGATATTGATGGGTTCTTCCAAGGGTTCCCCCTCAGGTGTAGCAACCCAATATTCCCCAAAACCATACTTTGCAGTGATGAGATATGGACCCAACCAATTTTCTTCAAGTTTTCCCTTCTTTTCTTAATCTTGTTAGGTGCATTGATTCTCCTTGAGGACTAGATCACCAGCTCAAAACTAGAGAGGATGGACCTTCTTACTGTAGCTTCTCTTAAGTCAATGCTGGTAAGCTTGAAGATGATTATAAGTCTTAACACACTTCTCATCTAGGAGCTTCAACTGAATTAGACGTGCAACTTGAGAATCTTCATCACTGATCAAATTCTTCAAAGAGATGCAAAGTGATGGGATCTCACCTTCAATTGGCAAGATGGAATCTACACCATAGATAAGGGAATATGGGGTTGAACTAGTAGGAGTGTGAAATAGATGTGTGATATGCCTAGAGGGCAGGATTAAGGTGGAGGTACCAATTATGATTGATATTATTGACAACCATTCTAAGGATTTTGATGAAATTTTTGTTGGTAGCCTCGGATTTTCCATTACCTTGGGGGTTGTTGGCTCCCAAATAAATATGTTCAATGCGTCCTAAAGAATAGCCACTTTCTCATCTTCAAACTCAAAGATGGATTTGGTCAACGAACAAGATTCAGTCAAAGACTGAAATCTCCTACACTTTTTGCTCTTCTAAACCAAGGTGGGTCTCCCCAACAATATGCTTACAAATACTTTTGTGTGCCAAAGTACCCAAAAAATTGTAAACAAATGATCCTCCTTTATATGCTTAATAGAAACAATACCCTTGAGGTATGGTTGACATTCATGGAAGTGTATACATTAAACATGAGAGATATGATTCATTGAACTTCATACATACTCACAACAAGATTGATAAGTAAATTGAGTATAAATTGTGATTAGTTGCTGCATTAACCAACAAATGCAACATTAATGGAACACTTAGACCAGTGCCTCATCCTTGGAATGAATTCAAATTAAACATCCACATAACCTGATAACAATAGTCACACCTAATATTATATGAAGCTTTTAAATGTTACATTACAATATTTTAGCATTATGTCTTCACCTTTACTTCTTACTAGCATCCTAGCACTTAGTTTAATATAAATTTACAGTCATATTCAAGCACCTACATTAATTTTTTGAATTAATAAACAAGAATAGAGTCATACATCCATCTCAGATTGATAGAGACAAATAAGATAACCTTGATTATATTATTCATAATCTATAAATCCAATAGATAGAAGAGTAAAATAGTATCAAACTTGAAACATTCAACATTATTTTTCCAATATTGTAATCAAAATTACATAGATATTGACAAACATAGACTCTAAAACTTGAATCTAAAATGATTTTTATTCTCATAAAAATGTTCTCCGTGATTAATTACAAAAAAGAATCTACAGAAATGGAGTCGAAAACAACATATAAAGGAAACTATAAACCCTAAGTGGTGATCTCCTAAAGACATCTAGCACATTCAGGTCCATAGATCAGTAACTTCCTCCACCGCTTGAAAAAAATCCATTTTCGCTTTGATTCATGCATCTTGCACTTGCTTTCCCTGTAATAGAAAATATTTCGTATGATGACCCTCTTCATCAATGCCCTTCAGTTGAAAATATCTGCTTTGTCAAAGAATAAAAATCTCTATAAAAGTCCTTCACTCTTCATTTACCCTGCAGCTAAAGAAAATAGTTTTTACTATGAAAGAAAACCTTCCCTTTGAGAAAATTCACTCTCATTTGAGCATTTTTCACTTTTTCCCCTCAACACTTCAAGTTTCATTTTAACTTTGTGAACAATCCCATGAAATATTTTATTTCACTGCCCAACAATTTATGTTTTTGAATTTTAAATGTGAGGGCGTTCTACAAATAAAAATTATCTCTCCCCATACATTACTTATCCTACATTCACATTTTAATTATCTCCTAAGCAACAAAATTTTATTATTTACTAACAACTAGAAATTGTTTTAAATGAATTCATTTATTAGGCCCTCAAGGTAAATAACTACCTTGGAATCTGACATACCTCTTCCTCCATTAAATATTTATCAAATGGTAATATTAAAATATAATCTTTAGCCCCACCTTGCTTCTTCAATCCAATAAAACCCACCAATTATCATCGCACATCTCTGATGTGTTTAGAAAAGATGAGACCTATTAGCGATGCATGATAAAAATAGAGTAGCTTCACCCATTGTTGATATAGTATGGAAATGGTGGAATCAAATGGCAATAAGAGATGAAAAATAAATGAGATCTCCCATCGTTGATACACTGTGGACAATGAGATGCTCATTAGTGATGTGCCATAAGAGAAAAAAGATACCCTAATTTCGATGCTTCCAACATTTGAATCTTTCATGGTCTGCTCTTCTTGATGAAATATGGAGACATTAAACAAATGTTTACAATAGCCAAAATGCAACTCAATCTTCTTCCATTGAAGTCATGCTTATGAAGCTTCCAATTCATATTTCCCAATTCATTCATAGCTGGGGTGATTTTCTTGATGCAAGGGCATTTTTGTGGCTACAGGTACCCAAAATTCATTACAAATACATGTAAAATATTTTTTCAAGGAATATGACAGGTTAGGGGACAAATTCAAAACAAAGAAAAGAAAATTTGAGCTCAAATGGACCCACAAAAGATGCCTGGAAGCTCAAAAAAATGATTACATTCTATAGGAAAAACTCAAGTTGAATCCAGCCCAAAAGACCTCCAAAACACCTGAATGGAGAGGGAAACACCTCAATCCATACCACAAAAGAGATTGCAGACAAAAATCTTCCTTTAACAACTCCATTGTTGATTTGCATTTGATTTTTCAACTCAAAACAAAGATGAGTGATGGAACTCTGTGCTACAGTGCATGAATTTTTCAACCAATAAGATTGAAGAATTAAAAGTTGCACTCAACAAACATTTAAAAAATTGTTTTATTTGCCCTAAAATCTTCATTGATGGAAAACAACCATCATTGATTTGATTCTTGATTTTCCATTCAAAATAGAGATGAGTGATGAAGCATCTCGTGAAATGAATGAGTTTTTAAAAGTATTTTTGCAACCAATAAGAAACAACAATTATTCTTGTTTAATAAAAAAGATTTGAAAATATTTTTATATTTTCCCTTTCTGTTTGCCTACAGTCATCACTGCATTTACACTATTACTAGTTTGTGAAGGTGAATGGAGTCTCCATCAGTGATGGGTGATGGGAGTTGATCCATCGCTGATTTGTATATGTGCAACTTCTTCAAATCCATGATAGGTGATGAAGTTAAAAAAATTATTTTGACATTGCTGTGAAAATGTTGTGGATTTTTGTAGCCAATGAGAAGCCAAAATTAAACTTGCATTTAATTCCTAGCTTTTGAAAATGTTTAATTCATTTAAACTTTCTACTAACATGCAAAATAAAATCCATTAGATGAAGAAGGCCATGGAAAAAAATTTTGTCAAGAGAGGTTACCAATTAGCGATGGGTGATGGACATTGGAGCCAACTATCACTCATCAAGTGCTGATTTACTTTCAAAACTTCCTATGAAAAGAGAGATGTGTGATGGCTCAGCTTTTAATGATTTTTATAAAGTTCAAAGTTTTTTCACACTCATTCAATGCAAACCATTGGGAATCGCTGATTTGAATTAGGTCAATCATTTTCAAATGGAGATGGGCTATGGAGTTTTCCCATGCAACTATGAAAGTCATGAAAGCCATGTTTGAGCCAATCAGAAGAAAGAATTAAACTTGTTTGTCCTCCAGAACATTTGAAATGTATTTCATGTTTTCCTTAAATTCCCCTTTACATTTTCCCAATATTTGAAATATTCAAAATATTTTAAATATTAATATTTGAAATATTAGAGAAATTGTGACTTCTAATTATGCCTGCAACCCATTTGGAGGAAATTCATTGCGGGAATATCAAGACACCTGGAGCCAATATTTTTTGCATGAAGCCATAATCAATTATTTATAGAAAACCCATTTCCTCAAAATTTTCCCATCCCTCAAAAATAAGGTACCACTTTTGTAAACTGGCCCTCAGGATGTGTTTGCCACACTCAAAATGCATTAAAATAACACATCATATGACCTCCATTTTTGATGAAAATGGAGCTATAGAGGTTTTAGATGAAAAAAATAAATGGGTTGTCCTTATATTTTCAAAATTTGAAACTTTTTAAAACACCAATTTTGGCCATGTTGCAGTCAGAAATAGATTAGTTAACCAATCAAAGCTCATCTAGGAGTGTCATGAAACTGAGCATTCCTATAACCATTTGAATGTAAAATCCATTGCAACAAATAGTATGGAAAAATTCTTCCTCAGGTGAAAAATATTAAATACCAAAGTGGCTCACTTAGACTTTTCTACAATTTCACTTGTTAGAAACCAACTCGAGTGCACCAAGTCACCTCCTTGAAAAATTATCAAATCTTCTCTTGATGAATTTCCAATGGAAACAAAAGGTCATTTGGGTACACTAAATATGTGTAAAATATGTATTCCCTTCAATCCACATTCGTCAAAATATATTCAAGGTCAAAGACGACCACCTTGAACCATTCTAAAAATGCAGGTGTAAAAAGTGAACCAACTGCATTTACTTTTGACATAGTAAAAATATAAAATCTGATCATGAGACTCTAAGAATAGACTAATGATCATATGAATGTAGGGAGAATTTATAGAACCAATACATTTGTCTTGACAATCACCCAACTATGAAATATTCACTCGAACAGGAGGCCACTTCGTAGAACTAAAAGTATGCAAACAACAAAATAGTCATAGAACCCTCTAGCTTTGCTTTTCAAAATCATGTTAAAACTCATCATGGGAAGTTGAATACTGAAATCCATGTTCACATATGAGACATGATCACATCCAGCAAGGGATTTAGCATGAAAGTTAACTAGCTCAAAATTATGACCTTCCAAAGTAGGTCATTTGGGAAAAAAATTTAGGCGCACTTTTGAGTACATGCAAAGGAAAAAATTTCAATATGGGCTCTTCAAATTTGAAAATTTGAGGGTGCCAATAGTGGATCCCACTAGGGATGTATGCCCCTTATGTGCATAACAAGAATTCAAATCCTCTGGAGAAGCAAACCAGGTGCCTACTTCCTTGGGTGACAGAGTCAAAAGGCCATCTCTGCCCCCAACTGCTTTGGTTTGACAAGTCAAACCAAATTTGATGGCCCAAGCCCACCCAGAACTGTACATTTCTTCTTAACTCTATCATAGAAAAATCTATCATCACATTTTGCCAAAACCAATCTAAAAACATCACTACAATATGCTTGATTAAACATGCTAGCATCTCCCAACGACCCATCGTATATAACATCATCAACAAATTTACAATTACCATGCATTTGAAAATCAAGCATACTTTTAAAATACTTATTATCATGTGGTAACAACTTATGGTGTTTATCATGTAAATCATTCTCAAGCTAAAAACAACATTCTTCAATGTTTTTCACATTGCCACACTTCATGAAAACTTCATCCAGCTAAAAAAAATGGCACTCATATTCTGCCACATGGCTGGTACTATCAAGCTCAATTTGATTATTATTTTACATGTCAAGGTGAAATAGTCATAGGAACTAATCAAAATATTATGTTCATCATGCAAACTATCTCCAAATGTGTGTAAAGAGATACACTCATACATTGGGACACACTGTAATTGTCCCCCAACATGCTGGTATAGAGAATCATCAAAAATATCTAACATATCCTCATCTTTACTCACTTTGATATCCTCTGAACATAACATTTCAACATCTTTATAATCCAAAGTTTGTTCAAAAGTGAGCAATTTTGATTCAAAAAGATAATTTGATTTTTCTTTGAAATCAGCCTCCACATCCACATGAAAAAACTCATAACTAGGCTTATCTAAGTCAAGATATAGATACTTATCCAAATCTGCATTAAAATTTTCAAGGCTTAGCTCATTGGATATGCAAACCTTATGGTTATATATTATTGCTAACTCATCAAAGAAAGTTTTTGAACTTGTATCAACATGCACACTTTCACACTCATCATACAATGCATCATTACAATCAAATGGTTGCTTGTCTTTATCCACATTGTTATCATGTTGACCAACTAGTTCATAACTAGAAGGAAGATCAGATACCCATGCATCATATCTTGCATAGTTAAGATTACCATCACTATCAAAGTCAATATGGGCAACACACAACGACTTAGGGTTATTCACATGTGTACATTTCTAATATTTAGTGGTCAATAGATTTGAAATTTGTTTACTGCTTAATAGACCATTGTTCTGATCCATTCTTTCAACCACTTCCTCTTCTTGAATTCCACTAGAACTATATGCATTGCCAAGTTGTAATTAGGATATACCATGATATCACCATCATGAAAATCTGAAAACTTAATGGATTGGGTGTCATCATTGAGTTGGTCATTTACATCCTCTTGAGGATAAACACAAACATTCACACTATCATGAACATAAATGGTAGGAATTAAATCACTCTTAACTTCTTCCTTCTCAAGTATGGAGCTTTCTATATTTAAAACTAAAGATATCTTATCATTTGTATTCACAAAATTATTGATTTCATCAACATGTTTACCAACAATTGAAGACAACAGACTTTGCACATATTCATTCCTCATTTTCTCCATATTATCTAAACACGTGTAAGCCATCTGCATACTGAATATTCTAAAATCCTTTAACAGTGCACTAGATCCCTCCCCAAAAGTTTCAAAATACATATGAATGCAATTTGGGGTATTGGGTCTAAAATTCTTAGGGATTAGTGAAAGAGCAACAATAAATCTATGGCTAAAAGCAATGCTTGACTCTTCATCTTGTTTTGTAATCTACTTTAACTTTGTGAGAAGGTCAGAAGTTTCTTTTGCAAATTCTTTTCCATAAGCATCCATTAGTTTATCCTAGCAAGGAAAGGAATTCTTAGGAAAAGTGAATTACTAGTCCCTAGCTCTAGCTTCAAGAGATCTGACAAAAAATATCATCCACATATCCTAATCTCTAAATGAATGTTTCTCCATGAAGCTAGAAAAACATTGAAAATGTGCATTTCCTTCACACACATTGTATCCATTAAATCTAGGCATCTACTTATAGAATTGAGATGGCATAATTTTAACCTTGTAATCAACCCATGACAAGTCTAATTGGTAATATAATGTATCAAAAGAATTGACAAAATGTGTAGCAATTTGGCTAGTAGATCTAGTATGATTATCTCTTAACTGGGCTTGTATAGCCATTAGTTGCCTTTTGTTCAACTCTTCAATTTTATTTTTAAACACGGTTTTCCATTCCTAACTTAGCCTAGGATTGTTCATACTTGAGTTCATGCACTTTGTGGTGTCAACTATTTGAGGATTATCAGACTTCTGAAGCTTCTTGACAATATGTATTAAGGTTTCTAATGTCATGGTTATTTCCCTTTGATAATCCATAGATGTATGAAAATCTAGGTTTGACTAATTATCCATAATCATAACCATGACAATATGAAGGATCACTAGGATAATTGCTAATATGGTGGTAACATGAGCTTGAAACATATGATAATGAAAATGGATAGAAATCCCTAGGATATACAAATTCATTCTAAACATCCATAGTAGAAAATTTGTGGATACTTAGACAAATACTTTAAATGGAACAACATTTTCATTTAATATGACATGTTCAGCAAATGAAAGTATGCAAATAACCATGTACCTTCACATCTCTAGCTACTGCAACTATGAATATAGTATTTTCAGGTCACAATAATAAACAACAGCCCTTCATGTACATAAATTGTAGAGCAGAGTCACCACCTCTTCAACAAGAGGAAAACCTTTGATGCAAGGATAACTTCACCAGTAAAAATAAATTCTTTGAATTCTTCCAGCAAAGTCTCTTCACAATATTTCTAATTTGGGGCTGCTACAAATCAATTTGCATATTTGGAATTTCTTCAACATCTGAACCAGTCATTCATTATTTTTTATTCTTTCTAAATGGATAATTTTTTTATGTTCTCCCCAGCAGAGTCACCAATCTGTTGGTGACTCAAATGGGAAAATAAGATTGCACAATTGTCAAGATCTGGTTACAAATATTTTGAAACTTCAATGACTCTTAAGGCTAGATGATCTTCAGTCAGATTTTCCAAAGTTCTCCCCAACAGAGTCTCCAATCTATTGGTTCCCAAATCAATAGGTTCAATGAGTCCTAAAGAATAGACACTTCCTCATGTTTAGACTCAGAGAAGGATTTGGCCAATGAACAAGATTTAGTGAAAGACTAAAATCTCCTACACTTCTAGCTTTTCTAAATCAAGGTTGGTCTCCCCAACAGTATGCTTATAGTTAATTTTGTGTGCCAAAGTACCTAGAATACTTTAAACAGATGATTATCATTTATATGCTTAATAGACACAATACCCTTGAGGTATGGATGACCTTCATGATAGTCTATACATTAAACATGAGAGATATGATTCATTGAACTTCACACACACTTGCAACAATATTGATAAGTAAATTGAGTATAAATTGTGATTAGCTTTTGCATTAACCAACAAATGTAACATGAATAACACACTTAGATCAATACCTCATCCTTGGAACAGAGTCAAATTAAACATCCACATAATTTGATAACAATCTTCACACCTAAGATTATATGAAGCTTTGAAATGCTACATTATAGTATTTCAAAATTGTTTCTTAACATTTGCTTCTTACTAGCATCCTAGCACTCAATTTAATACAAATTTATAGCCATATTCAAGCACTTACATTAATTATTTGAATTAATAAACAAGAATAAAGTCATACATCCATCTCATATTGATAGAGACAAATAACATAACCTTGATTATATTATTCATAATCTATAAAACCAGTACATAGGAGAGTAAAATAGTATCAAACGTGAAACATTCAACATTATTTTTCCAGTACTGTAATCAAAATTACATAGATATTGACATACTCAAACCCTAAAACTTGACTCTAATATGATTTGTATTCTCATTAAAATATTTTTTGTAACTAATTACAAAAACAAACATCTCCAAAAATGGAGGAGAGAACAACACTTAAAGGAAACTATAAACCATTAGTGGTGATCTCCCAAAGACGTTTGGCTCATTCAGGTCCATAGATCAGTAACTGCCTCCATTGCTTGAAAAAATCCCATCTACCCTTTGATTCATGCATCTCGCACTTGCTTGCCCTATAATAGAAAATATTCCTTATGATGACCCTCTTCATCAATGTCATTCAGTTGAAAATATATGCTTTGTGAAAGAATTAAAATCTCTATGAAATTCCTTCACTCTTCATTTACCCTAAAACTAAAAAAAAATAGCTTTTACTATGAAAGAAAACCTTCCCACTGAGAAAATTGACTCTCATCTGAGCATTTTTCACTTTTACCACTCAACACTTCAAGTTTCATTTTAACTTTGTGAACAATCCTGTAAATTATTTTAACTGTTGAACAATTAAAGTTTTTGAATTTTAAATGTGAGGGAATTCTGCAAATAAAAATTATCTCTAACCATGCATTACTTATTTTACCTTCACATTTTAATTATTTCCTTAGTTATGAAATTTTATTCTTTACACATAGCTGGAAATTGTTTTAAATGAATTCATTTATCAGGCCCTCAAGGTAAATAACTACCTTGGTATCTCACATACCTCTTCCTCCATTAAATTTTTTTCAAATGGTAATATTAAAATATAATTTCAGGCCTCACCATGCTTCTTCACTCCAATATAACCTAGCAATTACCATCACACATCTCTGATGTGTTTAGAAAAGATGAGAACTATTAGCGATGGATGATGAAAATAGAGCAACTTTTTCCATCACTAATACAGTATGGAAATGGTGCCATCAAATGGAAATAAGAGATGAGGAAGACATGAGATCACCCATTGTTGATATATTGTGGACAAGGAGATGCTCATTAGCGATGCACAATAAGAGAAAAATATGCCCTAATTTTGATGCTTCGAACATTTGAATCCATCATGGTCTACTCTTCTTAATGAAATCTCAAGGCATCAAACAAATGTTTACAATATCCAAAATGCAACTCAATCTTTTTCCATTGAATTTGTGTGTATGAAGCTTCCAATTCATTTTTCCCAATTCATTCATAGTTGGGCCATTTTACTTGATGCAGAGTTGATTCCATGGCTGCAGGAACCCGAAATTCATCACAAATACACCTAAAAGCTCTATCCAGATAATAGGATAGGTTAGGGGATGAATTTAAAACAAAGAACAACAAATTTGAGCTCGAATGGACCCCCAAAAGATGCCTAGAAGCTCAAAACTGTGATTACATTCTACAGGAAAAAACAATTTGAATCCACCCTAGAAGACCTCCAAAATGCCTCAATGGAGAGGGAAACACCTCAATCCATACCACAAAAGAGATTGCAGACAAATATCTTCCTTTAACAACTCCATCGCTGATTTACATTTAATTTTCCAACTCAAAACAAAGATGAGCAATGGAGCTTTGTGTTGTCGTGCATGAAGTTTTCAACCAGTAATATTGAGGATTTAAAAGTTGCACCAAGAAATATTTAAAAAAAATGTTTTATTTGCCCTAAAATCTTCATCACTAGAAAATAATGATTTCTAATTTGATTCTTGATTTTCCATTGAAAATGGAGATGAGCGACACATCTTCCCATGAAATTAATGAGTTTTTAAAAGTCTTTTTGCAACCAATAAGAAACAAGAATACTTCTTTTTTAATAAAAACATTTTAAAATGTTTTTTATATTTTCCCTTTCTATTTTCCTACAACCATCGTTGAGTTTACACTATCGCTAGTTTGTGAAGGTGAATGGAGTCTCCATCAGTGATGGGCGATGGGATTTGAACCATCACTGATTTGTATATGTGGAGTCTCTTCAAATCCATGACAGGTGATAGAGTTAAAAAAATTGTTGTGACATTGTTGTGAAAATGTTGTGGAGTTCTTTACCCAATGAGAAGCTAGAATTAAACTTGCATTTAATTCCTAAATTTTGAGAATATTTAATTCATTTAAACTTTCTACTCACATGCCAAATAAAATCCATCAGATGAAGAAGGCCATCACAAATTCTTTTGGAAAGAGAGGTTACCAATTAGCAATGGGCCATGGATACTGGAGCTACCCATCGCTCATCACTCATTTACTTTCAATACTTCCCATGAAAAGAAAGATGTGTGATGGCTCAAATTTTAATGATTTTTTATGAAGTTCAAAGTTTCCTCACACTCATAGAATTCAAAGCATCGAGCATCGCTAATTTGAATCATCTCAATCATTTTCAAATGGAGATGGGCGATGGAGTTTTCCCGTTGTGAAAGTAGTGAAAGTCATGTTTGAGCCAATTAGAAGCAAGAATTAAAATTTCTTGTCCTCCAGAACATTTGAAATATATTCAATATTTTCCCTAAATGCCCCTTTATATTTGCACAATATTTGAAATATTAGAGAAATTGTGACTTCTAATTACGACTATAGCCCATTTGGAGGAAATTCATTGCGGGAAAAACTAGGACACCTGGAGCCAAGATTATTTGTGTGCGACCATAATATATTATTTAGAGAAAACCCATTTCCTCAAACTTCACCTAACCATAAAAAAATTAGGCACCTCCTTTGTAAACTAACCCACGGGATGTGTTCGCCACACCCGAAATGCATTAAAATAACACATCATATGACCTCCTTTTTGATGAAAATCTACCTGTAGATGTTTTAGACAAAAAAAAATGCGTTGTCCTTAGATTTTCAAAATTTGAAACTTTTGAGAACACCAATTTTGGCCATGTTATAGTTAGAAAAGGATTAGTTAACCCACCAAAGCTCATCCGGGAGGCACAAAACTAAGTATTCTTGTAACCATTTGAACCAAAAAATCTAGTGCAACAAATGGTATGGAAAAATTATTCCTGAGGTGAAAAATATTAAATACCAAAGTGGCTCACTTAGGCTTTTCTGCAATTTCACCTATCAAAAACCAACTTGAGCACACGAAGTCACCTCAAAAAATAATCAAATCTTCTCTTGGGGAATTTCCATTGCACACTCTAGGTCATTTGGGTACATTGAATATGTGTGCAAGAGGGATTTCATTCAATCCAAATTCATCAAAATATATTAAGGGTCAAATATGACCACTTTGAAGCATTCTGAAAAATGCAGATGTAAAAAATGAACAAAGTGCATTTTCTTTTGACCTGGTAAAAATATCAAATCTTATCATGAGACTCTAAAAATGGACCAGGGAGCATATGAATATAGGGAGAATGCAGGGAACCAATCCATTTTTCTTTACAATCACCCAGCTGTGAAATATTCACTTGAACAGGAGGCCACTTTGTAGAACTAAAAGTATGAAAACAACAAAATAGTCATAGAACCCTCCAACTTTTCTTTTTAAAAACCTACTAAAAATCATAATGGGAAGCTGAATACTAACATGCATGTTCACATATGACACATGAGCACATCAACCAAGGGATTTTTCATGAAATTTAATTGGCTTAGAATTATGACCTTCCAAAGTAGGTCATTTGGAAAAGAAAATTAGGGGCACTTCTGAGTGTCGAAAGGAAAAAAATTCAATATGGGAACTTCAAATTTAAAAATTTGAAGGTTCCAATAGGGTTAATAGGGTGTTGACCAATGATGTTGGATGTGGTGTGTCTCGCATAGGTGTCGCATGTACTCGTTCTTGAAAGGATTTTCGTTGTCAGTGATGATAGTGGAAGGGATACCATATCTGTAGAGAATATGGTAAAGGATGAATTTGGATATCTAGATGCTAGAGATTTGGGAAAGTAGAATTGCTTACACCCACTTTGTGAAATATTTAGTGGCTATGATTATGAAGGTATGGCCATTAGATGAGGGGGATAGATCTTGCAAGTGGAGACTCCATTTTGAAAAGGGCCATGGTGAAATGATGGGTTGCAAATCCTATATAGGAGCGTGAATTAGATCCACCTGTTGCTAACATGGTACACATCTCTTGAGAATCTCACAAGCATCATGCTCCATAGTTATCCAATAATACCCCACATAGATAAGCTTATTCGCCAAGGCCATTCCATTAGTATGAGCCCTAAAAACACCACTATGGATTTCATTTGATGCAACATGAGATTTCGATTTGCTTAGACATTGAAGGAGGGTGCCTTCATACCCTCTATGGTAAAGTGTATCCCTTATGATTGTGTAACGGGAAGTGCATTGGATGAAAGATTTATGTTGGTTACAAGTGAGATTGGGTGGTAGGTGTAAATATCATGGTACCAGGGTGATTGAGGACCTACAACGTCACACACCATTTCACTGTCTAGAATGTCATATGCTAGGATTAATAATTTCTCCACTAAGAACTCACAATCCATTTGATCCCTAGGAATTTCTATGAGGGAACCAATTGTGTCCATTACATCAACAACCTTGTTCTACAATCCAGGAACTTTCTCAAACTGGATATGACTGAAGTACTTCTTGAAGTCGTCAACCATGTGATTATAAAGGAGAATCTTATCATCCTTAATCTAAAACTCATCATGTACTTGTTTGATTATGCATTGTGAATCACCATAAACATGAAGATGAGCTATATTCCACTGGACTACAATTCTAAGGCGTATGATCAAAGCTTCATATTCAACAATATTGTTTGTGCATGGGAATGCCAATTTGAATGATTTCAGGATATAGTCACCTTGAGAGGTGACAAAAAGGATACCAACACCAACTCAATTTTGAGTGTATGATCCATCAAACTATAGCATCCAAGTACCTAATTTGAGACTATGAAAACTGATTAAACAAAAAATTCAACCACTACTGGATAAGCATCTACAAGGGGAGCATCAACCAATTGATCTTCAATTACTTGTCCCTTGATTGATTTTCGATCTACATAATCAATGTCGAGTTCACTAAAGAGCATAACCCACTTAGCCATGCAGACAGTCAATGAAGTTATTGATAACAAATATTTAAGCATGTAAACTTTAGATATCAACTTGATTGGATGGATGAGCATGTAATGATGTAGCTTCTATGAATTAAAAATAACTACCAAGCAAGCTTTCTCCATGGGGGAATAGTTAATTTCATATCCCACAAGTGTACGACTAATGTAGTAGATGGCACATTCTTTGGAAGAATCATCATGTTGGGCCAACAATTCCCCTAGTGCAACTAAATTGGCTGAGATATATAATAGTAATGGATTTTTAGGAATGGGGGGCATTAAGATTGGTGGGTGGGCGAGATACTCCTTGAACTTATCAAATTCTTTCTAACATTGTAGATACCATTTGAAAATTGTATCCTTGCGCAAGAGGTGAGTAAAATATTGACATTTTTTGGAAATTTGAGCAATAAAGCACCTGATAGACTACAATTTCCCTTGTAGGCTTCTTAGCTATTTTAGATTTCTAGGCAAGGGAATTTCCATTATAGCCTTAACTTTTGCTAGATCAACTTCAATACCTCTTATGGACATAATAAAGCATAATAGTTTGCTGGATGTGATGCCAAATACACACTTCATAGGATTTAACCGCAACTTATACTATTCCAACTACTTAAAGATCTGTCTTAAAACCTAAGGGTGAACCTCTCTAGTTTTTTACTTTCCTAGTAGATCATCAACATAGTCTTCCATTATAATGTGGATAAGATCATGGAAGATAACTATCATTGCACATTGATATGTTTCCCTCACATTCTTAATACCAAAGGGCATGACATTGTAGCAAAACATGCCTTAAGGGGTGGTGAAAGCAATTTTATGCTAGTCTTTGTGTGAAAATTTAATTTGGTTATAAATATAAAATTCATCCATGAGAGATAGCATGGTGTGTCCTACTATAAGATCCACCAATATATCAATATTGGGAAGTGGAAAGTCATCTTTCAGGGAATATTTGTTTAGATACCCAAAGTATATGCAAATTATAGTGCCCCTAATGGGCTTATCCATAGGTACTATATTTGATATCCAGTCTGAGTAATCAATCAACCTAATAAATCTAGTTTCCAACAATTTTTATAGCTCCATTTTAACAAGTAAAGCCACTTGTGGATGCATTTTACAAAGTTTTTTCTTGATGGGTTTTTCATCTGGGCATACATCAAGATGGTGGAGAACCAAAGCAGGATCAAATCCTAGCATATTGGAATAAGACAATGCAAAGTTAATGATACCTTCTTTCAATATATTGATAATGATTTCAACACAGGTAATTTTGGGTTCTTCTTTTGTGCCTAGATTTAATTCTTGCATCTCTTCAATCAGGATCGACGATTGTTCAAAAAAGTGAGTTCCAATAAGAGGAAGATGAACATCCCCATCCTCTAGCACCTCATTAAGGTTTTCACCAGAGGATACAACCTATTTTTTAGTTTTTTTGAGTCAAGAAGCACCTCATAAAGGTTTTCACTAGATGACTCTTTTTCATTTTTTTTCTTCTTAATTTTGTGGTTAGGGTGTTCATCTTCCCCCAATCCCATAAGATGTTCATAAGCTTCCTTTGAAGGAAATATATTGATTGGTGCACTCCCTTGTAGGTACCAATCAATAAGGTCAGGGTGGTGGTGTGAAAGGCTAATGAAGAAAATGGATGTGGAATCAATGAGGGTGGAAAGATACACATCATTGTAAGAAAGTATGATAGCCTCTTCTTTGAGTATTTCCTCAAGAAAATCACTTTTCGAGTTAACATTATTCAAAGTACTAGTATATGCAATGGATCCATTTTGTTTCTTATTGTATCCTAGCCCCAAGTGTTTAGGATGAAATGGTGTTTCAATGGGTTGTCACCTCTCATTTTCTTCAACACCAAGCCCTCCCCCCTAATAATTATACCATTTAGCTAACTTAGAAGCACAAGGATAAACTTCTTGGAAGTACTCAATAAGGGGAGGCGAGGGTTCAGGTTCCTCTCTATAGACCCATTGGCTAATGTATTCATCTGTATGAGCTTGTAATGTGCCTGGAGACTGAAATGTTGTGGAACCCACATTCCTAGAGTTGATAGTTTTGGTTTTTGATTCTTCCTTTTGTACAAAAATAGACAGTTGGCCATAAGTGTGGGGATATGGAGTAATTGTTGCCACATTAAGTGCAATACGCATCTCATACACTCCACAACCCTTTTCAATGATCTAGATGTTGGTGATAGTGACATCAGACATGAAAGATGTAGTAGATGTGTTGGATGATGGCTTAGAAGATGGAATGAAAAGTGATGCCTAAGGACCTCCCACTTCTACTCCCAGACAATATCGTGAATATGGGAAAGAGGCCTCAAGAGCACAAAAATATTCAAAAGTTTGGGGATCAACATGGATGGTAATCTCAACCTCATTATGTGGAAATTTCATGCACTAATGGTATGTGAATGGGATGACTTACATGGCATGAAGCCATGGGTGCCCTAGGAGAAGGTTGTATGGTAAATCTAGATCAAGGACATGGAAAGTAGTATATTGCACAATTGGGCGAACTTGAATGGGAAGGAAAATAATGCCTTATGAGTCTATTTCTGCATTTTCATATGCTTTGATTGTGATGGTTTGATTTTCTAAGTCAATGTGATTGTACTCCACCTGTTTAATGAACTTCAAAGTGTATAGATGAAGGGCATAACCATTATCTACCAAGAACCTCTTAACCTTATGTTGGGTGATAAGGAATTCAATGTGTAAGGTGCAATTGTAAGCAGGATCGATTGGTGGCATATCTTTTTGGATAAAACCTAACTGATAGGTAGATGTTAAATGTCCCACTAGAGCTTGAAACTGAGTGGGGTCAATATCACTCAACACATTTGTATCTTGTAAATATTTTCTTAGAATCTCTTAATGAATTAGGCAAGACCTAAACAAATCTAGGATAGATATTTGTGTGGGGGTCTTGCCAAGGTGATCAAGGATATTATACTGTGAGTTCATAGTGGCTTGGTGGGATTAGGTGGAAGGCCTAGGAACTAATATGTGAGTGTGGCATGTGGTGATAGTGCATTGGGGATATTTTAATTTGACATAGATCATGGAAAGAAATGGATCTACTTGGGTAATGCATATAAAAATATTGTCTTAATTAATAGGAATCTTTTCATAACTAATATTATTTGTGTCATTGTTAGACCCAGTGTTAGCATTCAAACTACTAGGACCTTGGTTATGTTTGGGAAAGTAATTTTCATATATTTGCAATTGACCATTAGATGAGGAAGATTGGTTTTCCTCAACTACAATTTATCCTCGATCAATAATATCTTGGATGTAACTTTTAAGACCTTAACATTTGTTTGTTGAGTGACCCTTTATCCTATGGTAGTCACAATACTCATTCTCTCGATAATAGTTGGGCTTGGGATTTTACTCATTAAAAGGTTTAGTAATGGGATAAGTAACCACATAATTAGCTCAGACTAACCTCTTGAAGACTACATCTAGGGACACTCCTAAAGGAGTGAATGTGCATTTAGTATTTCCTTAATTGTATTGATTGGATGGTGGGGGAGGATGGGGTGCACCTTGTGGCACAAATATGACATTGGTAACCAGTGGTGGTTGAGGCACATTTTGTGGTCTTTGAGAAGTACTAGCTACATAGATATTCATAGTGTTGGTGACACCATCATTAACAAAATTCTTATTCCTTTTCCAGAAGCATGATTTGTCCCTAGATTTTTTGTCTTTACCATCCTTAAAAAATTTAATGAGTCCCTTAGCAATGAGACATTTTCAATAGAGGTACCCTTCTCAATAACCTCCACAAAATTGGTAATGCAATGGAGATGTAAATTATGAACCAACTCAGGATGGGAGTTCATTAAAATGATTTCCACTAACTCATTCTCAGGAAGAGTGCATTTAAGGCAACTGGATAAGGCTCACCACCTTTATGGGTAGCTAGAAAATGTTTCTCCATCACATTGTTTATCTTTTAGGAGATCCATAGTGTTGAAATCCTTCTCTAGATTGAAAGAGAAGTTTTTGATGAACTTCTTTGATAAATCAACAAAGGTAGAGATCAACCCTCATGGAAGACCCATGAACCACTGTTAAGCTTCTAGGGGATAACCGAAGGAGGTAGTTATCATTATGTAGGACCTCCTAACAATGCATGTATAAATATTGAAAGTGGTTTCATGGATCACCTTTCCCCTTGTACTTGTTGAATTTTGGTATTTCAAAATGTTTGGGGAAGGGGATGAGTGAAATGGATGAGTCAAATGGGTAGGGACAAATGTCCTCAAATTTAAAGGATTTCTTCAATGTACCAGTTTGAAAGTATTTTAGACCATATTTCATATCTTCCCATTCCTTATTGATGGGTGTTGATTGGGGAGGACCTACTAGATTAGATTTATCATGGGGAGGATATTATTGATATGATGATGGTGGAGGTGGATATGACTGGTCATATGAAGGAGCTGGATATGAAGCAATTTTTTGATATTGGTTGGCTTATGTGAGTTGGGGATTGGTGTAAACTTGTTGGTGTGATGGTAGGCCTTGACAATATGATGAAGAGGCACCCTGATGATAGGATGGTGGTTGTTGATAGTAAAATGGATTGGAATTATAGTCATGTGTAGGCTATTGTTGGGAGATGCATGAAGGTTTTTAGGAGTTAGGGGGTTACTGATAAGTGTCCTGCGAAGGTTGTTGAGAATTAATGTAAGGTAGATATTGGGGAGGTTGATGTTGGTTATAGTAAGAATAATTGGGATTGGGGTTGGATGTGGTAGGTTGTGGTCGAGGAGTTCCTAGTGGAGGAGGTGGATGATAATAATTTTTTTACAAGGGCAGTTGATGATAATGGGGTAAGAAATGGTGAGGTGGAGGTTGAGGATGATACTTATACTATGTTGTAGGGTTACCTTGAAATTACAGAGGGGGTTGTTGCAATTGTGGTGTGATTTGTGTTGATGTAGAGGTTTAGACAATCATTGTTGTGGTGGTTGTTAGTAAGGTGGTTGTTGCTGAGGTTAGGGATTACCTTGAGGGTGATGTGGAGGTTGTTGATTTCCTTGAGGTTGATGCTAAGATGGTAATGGAGGTACATGATAAAATGATGGTTGTGGTATGACATGACTGGGGTTAAATGGTGGTGGTGGTAGGTAGGTTTAATGGATGCATGCAAACAAGGGGTATATGAGGAGGGATGATAACAAAAGGATTATATACAGTTCCCCCAATATTCCCTAATGGATGACTAGGTTAGTTCAGTGGATGAGGCGGTGCATATTGTCTAGGGATTGGACCTTGGGGGATGCTAATACCTTGTGGATTAATATGACCAAGCCCTTGAGGATTACTAGAACCAGGACCTCGAGGATTATTGACTTCAGGTGCCTCACCCATGATTGAAATTTGGGCACATTGAGATGGAAGGATTTAATACCACACATCGTTGTCGAATCCAAGTTTATACCATGTGTCTTGCAGGGTAACCTAAGGAACTTGAGGGACTCAAAATCTTGGATTAACCAAGGAGCATTATGGATCTTGTGGCAGAGGGGGTGTGATGTTGAAATACTACGACATATCAAATCTTGGCAGTGACCTAGTACCTATCATAAGCAATTGGGAAAGGATATTATCCCCACACTCAATGAGTAGATGATCTATCATTTGAAATTTTTTAGGATCACTAATAAATTCATCAACAGTTAGCTTAGGTTGGTTAACCATGGCTTCCTCAAGGGTAGGCTGAGGATGAAATTTTGTGTTCGATTGCTGAGACCCACCATTAGTGGGTGCATTTGGGAGAGTTTTAAGGTTGACCACCTTGGGACAATTGTAGTTCCATGTGTTTCTTCACCTGTGATCATGTGGTAACAGGCATGCAAGTTCAGAGGACCATAAGACTAAGATGACACTAAGCCCTAAGATGAACTTAAGTGATAGTGACCTAGATGATTAACTAGAGGATTGATAGGATGATGTATCAATTGGTTGGATGATCGATAGGATGATTAGGGGTTTTCAATTGGATTGATTGATTGGATTGGATCTATATGATTAACTCTGATTTATACTTAGGAGCTCAATTGGATGATGCATGATGATTTCAATAGGATTGGATGATAAAAGGGATGATTACGTAATAAATCCACCTTGAGATGGAAGTAGATTGATGAGGCCACAAAGGATTACCAACTCGGGATGGATGAGAATCCTATGTAAGTGTAGATGATACTGATTAGGGTCGGTTGCCTAACTCAATTAGATAAAAATCCCCTAAATAGATGTATAGGGGATTCATATTGTCAGATTTATGCTTGATATGCTACCTAGAAATGTACTAAGATGAACCTATGTGATTAGGTGGATGCTTGGATGAATTTTGAAAAATGTAGATGCACAAAGATGGCGATTACAAACATATGGATGATGATAAAAAAAAAATTGATCATAGGAAAGGTCTCAACACAATGTAGGCTTTTAGTGGCCAAGAGTATTCACACTCTAGTTTTTGTATGGAAAGTATATTTGTATCTATGTAATGTTGGTTCACCCTTCTAGAAAGTAGGTTCACCCCTCCAAAAAATGGGTTCACCTATCCAATATTTCATGAGTTCACCCCTGCCTGTAGCAAGATCACCTATCAAGGGTTCACAAGTTTTCCTATGCCTTGAACTATATGGTCACAAAGTGTGGGATCACCCAATAAGGTATCAAGTTTTCCTAAACAAG
This sequence comes from Sequoia sempervirens, assembly GCA_007258455.2. Classification (NCBI taxonomy): domain Eukaryota; kingdom Viridiplantae; phylum Streptophyta; class Pinopsida; order Cupressales; family Cupressaceae; genus Sequoia; species Sequoia sempervirens. The sequence continues at coordinate 99,591,244 of VDFB02075321.1, read as the reverse complement.
TATTTGTATGGATGAAGGGGTACAGACTCAAACACAAGATTGCCTCTATGAGAATTGGGTTCGCCTATTCCTACAGATGTATGGATGGGGAACTAGAAGACTCAAACTTGGATTCACCTATTTGGATAATGGGTTTTCCTATTCAAAGAATGGTTGTATGCAGAATCACATATCTAAGTGGCCATACCAGTGGATTCACCTCTAGAAGAAGCAGGTTCGTGTATCTAGGATGACTAGACTAGACTGGACAAAGACACAAATTTTCCCTTTGGAGGGCACGATCGCCTATCCACAGTGAAAACTCACCCCTGTAGGAAGTGAATTCACCTCTGGGGAAGGGAATGGACTATGGAAAAGCACTAGAAAAAAAAAAACAAGAAGTGGGAAAGGATTGACTCAGACTAAAGACACTCACTAGTATATCACAAGAAGACACACCGGACAACACAAGCTAAAAATTAGTCATAAGGGTTTACAAAATCAATGTAGGCCCACCACCTTGGGGGTACCTGAGGTTAATACTCCATGATAATTAGGTGGGGACACCCTTTCTCACGAAGGTGAATAGGTAGAGATCTAGTGGCACAAGGTCATCAACAGATGCCATGAGCTCACCATCTCTCTCTCTCTTGAGAATTATCATAGTTCACCACAAGGATTTCTATCTCAACCTAAGGGAGTACATGGTGAGTAACTTCGAGGTGCCATCTACAATCCCTTCACTACACCAAACTGTATCTAAAACACAGGTCTTAAACTAGGCTATACAAGCTATCTCATGAGTCCTTAATACACCAGGAGGGTGCGTGAGGCACAACCATGAACACCAACCCATCACATACATGATTCAGGAGACCCAACAAGGTAATAGAAACTTAGACAAACCCTACATGTCTTAACTAGGAATTACCCTAGTATCGATGCTTCACTAAACATGACATGATTGGATTAGGGTAAAAAACTTTAGTTCTCCTCCCTTTATATACCCCATTGGTAACACGTGGTTGATATCATCCCTTGAGTGATGAAAACCTAGGTAGGTCTCCTATAGGGAAGGATATACTAGAATTTTTTTATGCCCAGGCTCGCATGTAGAACAAGGGGAGAGCATACGCATACTAGTACTCCTAGGTGGATTCAACTGGACTTCAGTAGGCTATGATTTATGATCACCAAGCTTACCGTATGATGCAAGGGGAGAGCATATGTCAATAGCTTCCTCCAGAAATAGAAAATAAGATTCTTTAACCCTTTAAAAAATTGAAGTGTTCCTAGATTAGTATGAAGAAAAAGGACACACAATCTAACTAAGGGTCTTCAACCGATCATCCTGCAACAAATGTATCAGTAATTTAACCTCTGATCTTGGACAAAGGACAAGCTACACACACATTAGTGAACTTATACAAAAATTGGTGAATGAGTTAGTTGGTCAATATGCAAATCCTAAATCAAATAGAGGAAAAAATTGGAAAATTTTACCTTCTAAATTTTCACAGGTTCTCTCTTGTGTAGGGTGGGTTTTCCCATGTATTTATGTTAGGATCACTCTTTGAGTGGAGGGGTGTATGCACAATCACCTTGGTAAGTCAAGTAGGATCACCCTTTCTATAAGAAAACTCACCCTTTCATACAAGCCGAGGTGTCCTCACCTATGAAATTATAGATCTCAAGTACCAGATGCAAATTTTCATTTTCCCTTGAGTGGCATATGTGCATTCACCTAAGCCGAAGAGGTTCACCCCTAAATTAAGTGGATTCACGTGTTGGGGTGGATGTGCCTCTGTAGATCTTAAAATCTAAAACCTACAAGAGTAAAATAATAAAAAACTTCAAAGGACCCATGACGTGGGTCTCACCAAGCATGCCATAAATGTGTGCAAGTGAATTCTAACCTAAAAATGAAAAACAACAAAGGGAAATTGTTCGTGTAATTAATTATTTAATTACACTTTAGCATAAGTTTACTTAGGAATTTTTTAATTCCTAGGATAATTGTAATTCTTATCTAGTTGAGTTGTCTTTTTTCTCAAGATAAGATTAGGGTTGTGCATGTCTTTTTTTTTTGCATGATTTCCTTTTTGAAGGATTTTGTATTATTTGTAAAACAATTACATTCAACAATCATTATTTTGGTTTTCTTCTTGCATAATTTTTCTCTAATGGTTTACAAAACATCTCTTCTTTTTGTTCTGAATATCTATTGCATGTGATAGGTGATTGCATGAAGGTGATTCTTGGGAACTGTGAAGTTGGTTTTTCAACTTCTACATGGTATCATAGCTCTAGACCTATGGCTACCTATTCGTTATTTGAAGATATTCTCTCACAACATTTTCTTTTGTGCAAGGGTTTCAAGCCAGGCTAATTTTTTATAGATCTAGGGGTAGCCTAATTTTCTATGCATTTTTGGGACAAACAGATGTTTCCATCATGATCATAGCACCCAAAAACCCTAGAAACACATTTTGTTTCATTGATTTCAGAGAAAGTTGAAAAAAAAGGAAAAAAAAAATTAGCCCCAAGGCCGTATGGCCCAATGACACGAAGTCTGAGGCAAAAAATTCAAAAAAATCAAAAAATATATTTAAAAAATCAAGTTTTTTTAAACAAACCTTCTGCCCCCCGTTATAATCTATAGTGCTTCCCACCCAACACCCAACAGCCAATAGTTCTACCACCACCACTAGTGGTCAATACCTCTGCCCCGCCACTATCAGGCCCAAGCCCCCATGGGCTATCTCCACCGAGCCCTAGGTCATATCAGGGTCCAGGCCCCAATGCTCAACCCCTGTCACCAGCCTTGCCCCCAAGCTGATCCTATCGGTGTTCAAGTACTTTGGCCTTGCACCTACCCGCCAAGCCTGTGGTCATGTGGGTGATGTGCTGCCAACCCCTGAGGGCCATTTTTTTGCACCTGATTAGTGGGAAAGTTCCTTTTATAGGACTTTCTTTTGTTTTCTCATAACTATTGCAAATGAAGGCCTCTTTTCAAAAATGAGATATTGCTAGAAAGTTGATTCTAAGAACTTCACAGTGGTGGTGGTTTGATTTTTTTATTTTGCTATTTTGATGCATTTTTCGGCCTCTTGAGCCAAAGTTGTTGTTTTCACTCTGGGAGGCGTAACTTTTGCATCCTAACTCCATTTTGCAAAAATAAATAGGTGCAGGAAAGCTGGTTCAATACTCTACACAGATCTCAGACCTGATTTTTCAAAAAAAATTACTAGGTATCTGATATTCTTGTTTGATCTTAGCCTTTACCCTTTTAGTTATTTTCTTGGGAAGCGTGCAATCAGGCTATTTGTTTGAGATCAGTGAGCATTTTTTATTTATTTGAGAGTATATATTCCTCTTTTCTATCATGGGTACACATAATATTGCACCCCTTACTCCATTCAACTATTTTGGTTGAAAAAAGAAAATGGAGATTCATTTGAAACACAAAGGGTTGTACAGGGTAACCATGAGTACACAAATTGAACCTACAGGTACTATTGAAAATAGAAAGTGGTTTAATAGATGTGATGAAGCTTATGGTACTTTATTTTTGTCTCTTTCATCTAACCTTCTTTTTCATATTGAGTCTTACTCTACACCAAATGAGATATGGACTACTTTAGAGTCTTTGTTTGGGAAGCAGGATACTATGAGAGGGTTTTAGTTAGAGAATAAGCTTATTGGCTTAAATCCTAGGGATTTTGACAACATCCAGGAATTTTTCACCAAACTCAAGTCTCTTAGGTTGTAGATGTCATAGTGTGGTAATCAGAAGGAAGACTCTCAGTTGATATTGTCCATTTTTTCTAAGCTTGGACTAGATTATTCAGTTTTTGTATCTACCTTTTATGCCACTAGGGATGCACTTGGTATGAGATTCACTATTCCATCTCTTGATTACTTTTCTTCATATCTCACTCAAGAGTAAGCTAAGTTAGCTAGCATGGGCATAGTGAAACCTTCTTCGTCACGGGCACTTATTGCATCACAGGATCCCAGAGATCAAAAGGCTTCTACGGGAAAAGGAAAGAAACATAAACAAAAGGATTGAAAACCTGATGAGTAGAAAAAGAAGTCCTTAGATTTATCCTCCTCTTCTAAGGTAAAATCATCTAGGAAGGAGAAGACTACATGTGCATATTGCAAGAGGGAAGGACATGCAGAACATAATTGCTACAAGAAGGACATTGATGAGCTGAAGCATCTTCTTCAGAAACATCAGATTGATTTTCCTTCTCGGATTTCTACAACATCTCCTTCCCCTCATTCTTCTTCTTCTTTAGAGAAACATGATAGGGGTACAACTGGTTTACATACTTCAACAGATATGAAGGGACATACTCTTTGTGCTTCTTCAGGTATTGGATCAGGGAGATAGCTTCTAGATTTAGGAGCATCTTATCATATGTTATCTTCATAGTCTATGTTCACTTCCTTTGAGTCTTGCACTATGTCTCCCATTTTGATGGGAAACAACACTTACATGAGTGTTATAGGGAAGGGATATATTATTTTTGGGGAAAACTCCTTTCAGGATGTCTTGTGTGTCCCTTACTTGACAAAAAACCTTCTTTCCATCTATCAAATCAGACATTGAGGCACTAGGAGATCTGTGGAGTTCACACCTAATTTAGTTATCATCACCAACTTGGAGAGTAGAGTAGTTATTACTACTGGTATATTGGATCACTCATCTCACTTGTATTCCTTTACCAATTTTGCTACTGATGGTGCTTTTGTTCATACAGTTGTTCCTCACCCTTCTACTGTGCATCATCATTCAGAAGAGAGATTTGGATTCTTGAACATTGGTGTTCTCACTTTGGACCTAGTTCTTAATCCTTCTGTTTCACCTCCTATTGCAATTGTTGATACGTCTATGACTACAGATGTTGTTTCTTCCATTTCAGTGCAACAGGACATTCTTGATCATTCATCTTTGAAGGTTTCTATTTAGTCTTCACCTACTTTGACTTCTTCATTTGTTGAGGTTGCCCCTATTTTTGTGGAGACATCTTGGGCTACACCTACTTCACCTTCAGAGATTTCTTTCATTCAACCTCTTCCCTCTCACTTCTTTCAGGACTTGTAGTTTCTTCAGTTCTTTTGGAACTACTTCATTCTGGGAGGATATGTGGTCTCTTATTTCCTCTCTTATGGGGGGGTTCTTTTATGTATTTTTGTGGTGGATGGTGTCCTTGGGGGGTCTTATGGAGTCCTCCATATTTCATCACTTAGATAGTTTCCATTCTATTTTGGGGAGGAGTTTTGTTCCCATGTGGTTTTCTCCTTTAGCCCATTTTATTTAGTTTGCATTGCATTTGTAAATGGGTACATGATTAGGCCTTGTTTCTAAGACTCATCTCTTGCATACTGATTTTCTTCTCCCTAAGTTTCACTTATGGGGGGGTGTTGGTGTAATTAATTATTTAATTACACTTTGGAATGAGTTTACTTAGGCATTTTTCAATTCCTAGGATAATTGTAATCCTTATCAAGTTGAGCTATCTTTTTTCTCAAGATAAGATTAGGGTTGTGCATGTCTTGTTTTTTTTATGACTTCCTTTCTGAAGTATTTTGTATTATTTGTAAAAAAATCACATTCAATAATCATTATTCTAGTTTTTTTCTTGCATAATTTTTCTTTGAGGGTTTACAAAACATCTCTTCTTTTTGTTCTAAATATTTGTTGCATGTGATAGGTGATTGCATGCAGGTGATTCTTGGAGACTGTGAAGTTTTTCTTTCAACTTCTATAGAAATGCAAGGAAACATAACACAAACAACCACTCAAGATTAGCCTAGGTTGAATATAAAATAAATAAATAAAACAAAAATTGATTTTACCTTGTTTAGGTGATGCCTTTGGTTGGCCCTTTGTTGAAGATTTGTGTGCTCCTTTTCTTGAAAAATGACTCTAAATGATTCTCAAATCAATGTGAATGCAATGAGGCATGAAATGATGGATTTCGATGATTGATTGGATGCAATATGATAGCTTGAATGGCTGCAACAATGGAGCTTTTGGTTAGGATGCAAGAGTGCTAGAAATTGCTCTAAGTGTGTGATTGTCCAAAATGAAGCAAATTCTCTTACTTTTAGGGAAAATCCTCCAAAAGAATGGAGGGATGAGATTCATCCTAGGGTAGAAGATCAAGGGATAGGATTTATTAAGACATCACAAGCCATGAGATGAGGACATGTTGGCTAATGTGGACAATGGTGAAGTGGATATGATATGGCAATGAGGTGGAGGTACTTGTAAGTACCTTAGGGAATAATGAAAAAGAAAAGTGTTGTCTCATCTACCCAAATCTTAGGAGGATGTGAAAATAGAAGAATTTAAAATTATTTTAAAATATCCCTTGGTTTTGGAGATTCACTAGTATAGAAACAATAATAAACTACTGAAAAAACTACTAAAAATTGCTTATAAATGATTGAACTTGGTCACATGACCATTAGTAGTTTATTTTCAGTCATATATAATGCAACTAGATTGATGACTAAACCATTTTTAGTCATTTATTGGTTTTTTTGATTGATTGATTTGGTAATATATTTAGTCATTGATTTAGTCATTGATTTCTATGATCTAGTAACTTATTTAGTCATTTTTTTCATTGCTATATTTAATCGTTGATTTAGTCATTGATTGTTGTGATCCGGTCACTTATTTAGTCATTTATTATTTACTGATATATTTAACTAGTCACTTATTTAGTTGTTGATTTAGTCATTATTTGTCGTAATCTAGTCACTTATTTAGTCACTTTTTTATTCACTAATGTATTTAGTCATTCATTGTTGTTAACTGGTCACTTATTTAGTTGTTTTTATTCACTAATTTCACTGGTCATATCTAGTCATATTTATTCATGCTATTCACTGATTTCTATCAATTGGTAGTATATTTAGTCAATTTAATTATTAATTTATGTGAATTAGTAGTATATTTAGTCATTTTAATTGACTGATATTTGAGGATTTAAGCATAAAACAAAAAAAATACACACCAATAATCAATTGCACACAATAAGATAGCCATTAGGAAGGAAAAATCAATGAACTTTATTAATAAAAGAAAGGGGTTATAGTTAAAGCTTAGAAATAGAGTATTACAATTGTTATTTTTAGTCACAAGACTAAAAATATGAGTTACAATATTTCCCAAAAATGACTCCAAGAAAGAAACTTCTTCTAAAAACTTCTACAATGATGGAAATTCATGCTTTAAGCCCTTCAATGTGAGCACATGCCCCTTTCATCTCTTAAAACTTCTACAACATGGGCTATCTTCCTAGAGAAAGTTGTAACGTGTAGAATCCAAAGAGAGTGTTGATTGTGTCCCATATATGAAGCTCTCTCCTTCAATGCAATCAATAATAACCTAGCTATAATATTTCCTCCTTTATATGCAACATGCTATCTGATATGAGCAACAGGATGCTATCTTTTCTGCTTTGAATGAATGTGTTCCTCAATATAACCAACAAAATTACTATTAGTCTCAATTCAAAAAGAATAAAAGTGCATTATATATTGCAGGTTTAAAAAAGTAAGTCCAAACACAATAGAAAGATAAATCAATTAAAAAATTCTAGCCTTGTCAACAAATTCCTTAAATAGAGTGTTCAACATAGGCCTAAAATATGTATATTGAACCCTTGATTTCAAAACCTTGTTGAAAATTTAAGAAAGGTGATACACTCAAATTATAGAATGAAGGCTATCAACACTAACCTAATTGGAACAATATTATCAACAAAAATTTCCTTGAAACAAAGCCCAAGATTGCCATCAAACTTGAAAAACAAAAATGTCAACCCTAGTTCATGTGTTGTCTTAGTAAAGACCTGCACCATGAAAAAATCCATTAATACATAAATTCTAAATTAATTTGACGATAAAAGATCTTAGATATCCAAATGGGAATCCCTAACATCCAAAATTACTAATTTGATGTTTCATAACAAGTTTCCCAACTGTGACATTATCTTTACTTAAGAAACTAGATATTGACCCACTACCATATTGGATCTCACAGGATTCTCCTTCACAAACAACAAATGATATATATTATTTTTTCAATGAATTCCTTAATATACCTATGTAAGTAGACTAAACTAAGTGAGGTTGAGGGTTTGAAGTAGAGTACCATCTTCTTGGTATGTGATTTACTTTGATCATGAATTGTATCTTGAATGAAAATAGCAAGCTAGTTGCACTATAAAATCATTGGTAATCATTGTTAGAAAAATAACCACAAAATCTTCTTTAATTAAAATAATCCTTCTAGATATTTCAAGACAAGATATTTCAGTTAATTTATAAGAGAGCTAATTTCACTATCCAAAAAACCATCAATCCATTTACTATATATAATTTCCCATAATTCAAAATTTGAATGTAATGAAACTAACCATAATTACCAGATATTTGACACCAAAATGTAGTACAAAATGAATTGTCTGATAGGAAATGTGTTTTGATAAACTAGATATACCCTTGATATATTGATTTAAATAAAAAGGAAAGATCAAAGTGGAGATAGCAAGATAACATTCATTAATTCACTTTAACAAACAATTGAAACTAGAATTTGTCCACCAATTATAACTTCATTCTATTGATCTTCAAAAATATTTTAGAATATGTTTCAAAAAAAATTCTCGTCTGACATGTCAAAAAGTGTCTTTTCAGTTACCCACTTTTAACATAAATCAAAAAGTATTAATTATCATTGTTTACATAGTATTACATAAAAGAAATGAAAGGTGAGAAGTGTAAAGAAATAATCTAATGTTAAAGTCCAAAGCACTCACAAGATGGAATTTCATTACTCATCATAAGGTACCTATGATCATTCAGATCTGGCAAGTTCCTCTCTCCATGATATTATGTCTAAGGCTTGGTACTTCACTATAAGGCCTATTCTTCTGGGGGAGCTTGTTGGAAGAATGAAGAACATCTTATTATACAAATTTTTTGTTGTCATTGATGTCACCATGTTATATGAGTGGAAACTGCAAGTTCAAGATCAAGTTTGATCTAGTACTATGAACCAGTATATAGTCACTCTCCTCTGCTATTTTGGTATGTAATCCTTTGCTGGTGAATATCTTTTCTTGCAGTTTTGGGAAATGGTTTTTGGATTTTGGAAGCTTGTATGTTCAGAATCTCATGTGCACAAGTGCTCATATGGTGAAGTTGGAATTACTCTATTGATTTCTTTTTTCTATTAGGTCTTGATGGAATCCCTCAAAAAATTATTGGTTCCATTTTTACAATTGTGTAAAATTTGGATTGGAACCTCATTTTTGGCTTAGGGTTGTGTTCCTTATAAATGTTTTAGGGTCCTATGATTTAAAACCCTCCAGAATTGGCCTACAAGCTCTAAAAAACCCTTGGTCATTATATTATTGCATTGACCTCTTTTTCCTAGTATCTGGTTGTTTAAGATATCACTTATGCCATTGAAGTCATTTTCACCGGCCCCCAAAGTTTAGGTTTGTCGGTCACCTTGATCTTTTTCTCAGTATTAAATTTTCTTGTGGTCGAGGCTTAATTTTAAAATGATTTAAATTGATAGCCTTCGTCCTTTCTAAATCAAGTTCCCATCTGCCTAGAGGTGGCCCCCTTTTAAGATAACTATAGTGGCATGTGCAAAATTAGGATTTCATCTGTTTGATAGTTAGGGGTTGATCACCGCTATTCCCCATGCACCCATGCTGATTTATTTCTTCTTATTTTATTTACAAAGGCTAATGGGATTTAGCCACATGTCTAGCATATTGGTGGCCCTGGTCTCCTTGGTGAAGGTAGCTAGCACCATTCAGAGTGGATCAACGGTTGCAGATTTAAGATGTGGCCATCTCTTGACCACTCCTCATGTGCATGTGTTAGTTTATTTCATGTTATTTCAAATACATGGGCTAGCAAGCGATGGCCACGTGTTACTGTCAAATGGTGGGACCAGTTTTTCTAGAAGGGAAGTGGGCATGGTTTTAACAAATATTAATGATGGACACTGCAACACATGTTCTCATCAAGATCATTCCTCGTGCACCCATCTATATTATGCATTAAGGAAAGATGATCATAAGATCTAGTAGATGGGATGACACCTATCACTTATTGAGAAACATGACAAGATTTTAAGATGGCGATTACTTCATAAGGAAGGAAATTGACAGTCAATGGTGGGTGACATAGATAAATCTTGACCACTCCACACCATCCCGTAAGGGGACCACTTGTGTCTTTTATTCTTCAGTGGGCACATGGGAAAGTTCAATTTGGACTGTTGCAAAGGACTTACAAGGTTTTTGGTAAAGATAGAGGCTACTAGAGATATTGGCTGAGACCAGTCTAAGATAAAAATGGTGCTAAATTAGAATTGATTCTTAAGCACGCATGTGAAGTTTGGAAATGTTTTTGTGGCTGTCAAATCTTTCAGGAGCTAGTACACATGGGAAGGTGAAATTAAAGTAAGGTAGGCTATGGGCCTATATTTTGAAGATAAATCATGATCACTCCTCACTGTCTTACTATGATCAATTGCAAGAAAATTAATTCCCACGGGCGAGTGGATAAATGTAACATGACAAGTTTAATTAAAAACTAAGTGTATGGTTAATGTGCAAGTTAAGCAAATGATTATCTCACTTGAGTTTCTTGATTAGGTACAAGTATCAAATGCATGTGTTTAATTTTATCATAATTAATAATCCTAATAGTCTAGCCATTGATTCATTTCAAAGTATGATTGACGGTTGAGATTCAAAATTAGGGTAATTGATTGCGAGTTCTCTCACACAAGCTTTCCTGAAAAATTAATGCAGACACACACTAATTCCTATATTTAATGAAGATTGCCTAATTTATTATTCTCACCATTTGATTGCTTATGAGAATTAGGAGTCTAAAAGTAAGTGTGATTTTGAGTTTTTTATTTCTAAGTAGGGTGGTGTCTTTATTCTTGGAAAATTTGATAAGTTGCTAAGTGAGAAAATGGGAAAGGTGAGTGTGAACATAGCCTAGTCCGTAGGTCAAAGAGGTCAACCTTATTGAATCTCAAGACAATTCTCCCCAAGGTGAATGGGATATGCTAGAAATCCTTGTGACACCAAATAAGAAAGAAAGATTTGTGAAAAATTATGTACAAGGTGTGCTCAAATGTGCTTATCACCTAAGAGGCTGATTTATCTTAGAGGAATTGGTGAAAGGAAAGGAGAAGAAAATTGAGAGGAAAAGAGGGAAGTTGCAAGAAGGAATAGGTATCATCGGGGCTACATGGGACATCATCATTCTCCCATTGAGGTCTCAAATGATTCCTCTCACAATGGAGATGAGACTGATTTTGGTTATTGTCAATATCTAATGGCTATGACTAATTTGGTTTATTCTGAGGATGAGGTGGTGATGGCTACTCTACTTACAATAAGGACACCGAGTAAGCACACCTACTTTTCTGATGACAAGGAAAAGTAGAATAATATTCCCTCTCTCAGTGGGTGCTCAATTTTTTGTCCTTTATGTTATCTTGCTCTCTTTGGCTAATGTATTGTGATACAGGTATTTATTTACTTTTCCCTTTGATGTTGATGGTGACATTTCTTGGGTTGGATTGAACTTACATGTTTTTGATGATGTGACAGTGACACTTTTTGAAGAATGGTGGTTCTGCTCTGGCTAATGGTTTTTAGGGTTCCATTTTTCTCTCCCCTAACATACGCATGATTTCTTGCAACTAATTGGGGAATATTCTCACTTTTTGTTGAAATTCATTTTGGAATGAAAGTGAAATGTAAGTGTAATTCAGCTCAGTGCTTGTTGCTCCCTTGTCTTATAAAAGGGATTTGAAGGTTGGTTACATAGAGGGGGTCAGTAGGTAGTTATTTTTGAAGAGATTACACGTAGAAACAAAATAGATACTAAACTTTCCAATAATATTTTCTAGGAAAAGTCAGTCGATATGCATATGGTTTATATAATCACAATGACAATGCATATAGCAGAATAGCATAAAATTTCAATATATTACTCTCCTATGTATAGGTTACACAGACTATGAATAATATAATCAATGCTTATCTTATTTCTCTCTATTGGTTTCCAATATATGTGCTATTTTATTCTTGCTTATCCATTCAATCAATGTATGTAAATGCTTGAATGTAACAGTGGGTTTGAAATAAATCTTGTGTGAGGATGCTAGTAAGAAGCAAATTATGGAAATGACTAGTGGGAGTATTATAATGCAATATTTTCAAAGCTTCGAGTATTATTAAATACAAGATTGTTATCTATTCATATGGGTGTTTGGTTTGACTCCCTTCCAAGAATATGGCACTGGTTTAGAAAAGTAATCATACTCCAATTGTGGTGACCAATTCAACTGTTGATTAAAAAATATAATCAAATCACTTATAAAGCTCTTTCTGGGTGTGTGGGAATTTAATAATTTATATCTTCTCCTATTTAGGTTAGTCACTACTATGAAGGTTAGCCAAATCTTCAAGATGTTGTGTCTTTCAAACATTTAAGGAGAATTATCTATTCATCCTGTTTTTGATACTAATACACACTAGTATCTACAAACACATTGATTAGGATTACCCTCCTGGGTTTCATAGAGCCTAAAGTGAAGAAGTGAAGACCTAAAAGCCATTACTTATGTGTTGGAAAATTCTTAACCTTACTGATAATTGCTCTTGGAAAGTTCATAGGTTTGTGGTAAGAATAATTTTGGTTCTAAAAAAATAACCAATAGGTGGGTAGCAAAATGTATTGTTGATGTTGTAATCGATTAATTTTTGTATTGTGCATGTATGTGTGACCTATCCTAGGTCCATGTCGTCATGTTGTAGCATGCTACATGCTTGAATTACTTTTGGAAATTTTTTGTACATGCTTGAAGCTGACAGTTATCCTGTTGGTGAATAAGGGTTGCATCTAATTAGGATGACCTAATTGATGCTTGTAGATGGATCAACTATATATATTGGATAGTTTTCTGATTGTGGATGTGAAGATTGAAGTGTGCAAAGAAGAAAAGTATGATGAAGTTTGTTAAGTTAGTGTATTGGGCATCAAAGGAACTAAATCAATACGTGTTAACATTATCATTTTATTCTCTGGCTATAAGCCTCTTTTTTATTGTATCTTTTGTAGGCAATGGGCCTCCCATTTTGGATAGTGAGTCTTGGCAGTGAACCACCCTTTTGTAATATCTTATAACTAGTTATACTATATTGTGGGCTAACCCTCGTCGTGGTTTTTCCCATTTTGGGATTTCCACATAAAAATACTAATGTTCATGTGTTGCGTGCTTTCATGTTCTGTTAATGCTCTTGCTTATCTTTACTGTTATATGCAGTGGAGTAATTGGATGGTGTTTGTTCAATAAGTTTAAGAAGATATTGATTCACCCCCCTCTCTTAGTATCTTGGGTTTTCAACAATTGGTATAAGAGTTTGGTTCCTCCAAAGAAGCCTAACAACTTGAGGAAGATCTTGAAGATTGAAAAAATAGATGGTAAAGAAGAATTCAGGCTGCTCTTGAAGATCTTAACAAGGCTGGAAGTGAAAACAAAGATTTGAAAGAAAATATTTATGAGGCAAATGAATGTGTCCAAAAATTGAAACAACAATTGAAGAAATTCAAAGAAAGGCATAAAGAAGTAAGTGAGTAGTTAAAACAAGCAAATGAAGAGATCACCAGATTAAAAGTGCAAGTGGAAGACACAAAGAGAATTGAACATTGCTTGAATACAATTGTGTAAAACTAGACAGCTGAATGCAAAAGACTTGAACAAGAAGTGGTGAACCTAAAAGAAGATCTAGAGAAACTAAAACTCTACAAAGATAACTTCAAGACAAGCTCCACCAAGCTTGATGAGTTGATTGTAGGGAATAAAACTTCTAATGACAAAGGTGGTTTGGGAAATGAAGTAGGTGAAAGTTCTAAGGTTGTGTAGACCTCAAACACAGTGGACAATCAAAATACTCAAGGTAAACGGAAGAAAAAAAGAAATCCAAGAAACTTTGCTAGGAGACCGCTATTCAAATAGCCAAATGCTCAAAGGTATCCATCCTTCAATGGTGTTTTATTTTCGTGTAATAAATTTGGTCACAAGGAAAAAAAGTACATAAGTATAATGAATCAATTCTCTGGTTCCTTCTCTGGACGATGTTTTGCATGCAAGAAAGTTGGACATAGAGCTAGTGAATGTAGAACTTAGATGATGAATTGGTTTAATGGAGGAAGAATGAATCAATATTTATCTAGCTACTACTATACATGTAATAATTTTGGACACAAAAAAATTTAGTGTAGTTAAAGGGGTAATGAAGGTCAAACAAATTAGAGAAATGTTTTTTTCTACAACTGCAATAAACCTAGTCACATTTCAAAAGTTTGTAGAAGTAAAAAGGGAAAACAATCTAATCTGATAAAGAAGAATGAACTTGTCAAGACAATTGAAAAGAATGAGGTTAAGTTAGAAATGAAGAAGATATGGAGGAAGAAAGAAGATCCTAAAATATCAGATGTGTTTGTGCCCCCATCCAATGTAGACAATTCCTTTGACAATTAGACCCAACATGGTCTTATGGGGAGCATTAACAAAAAATTGTTCAAACCCCCTACATATCTAGTGTGTCAGTCTTTGGCATTCATGTTGCAATAAATGGATAGGAAAATCTTATGCAAAATGAACTAGAAGAAAAGGTGCGGGAATGTTCATATGTGAAGCATATTAGGGTTTTTATCAGCTTTTTGAAATCTACCACATTTGATGCAAATTATGGTAGATTTTTATTTTATAAAGAAAATTTGTAAGGAATTTTGATCACTTGCGCATTTAAAAAAAAGTGGAGAGGGATTTGGAGTATTCTTGAGGTGATTTGAAGACTGAGTTGTGTAAACTCTAGTTCTATTTTTCACAAAGGAAAAAGGTATTTTAATCCTCTATGCTATTGTGGGTTTGTGTATATCTACTTTCTAAAATATTTTGAGCCTGATTTGTTGAAAAATGGAAAATTCTATGGTCATTAATGTGTTGGAAAGACCTAGAGCGTCCTATTATAAGTATTCTATGAACATTTTCAAAGAATACCCTCTGAGAGCCTTCCCCTTGATTCCTCATAGAGTTATGCCTACTGAAGACACTAGGATGTATATTTGAGTTAAGACTGATGAATAAAATCATAGTAAATTGATAGAAATATGAAAAAATGAGCTCATTGGGGATGATTTCTTGTTAAAACATGAGTATTCAAACATTGTTGTGAAGAAATTGGATAGATGGAATTACTTTCCTAACTTAAGTTCTACTATTGATGATAAGCATGTAAAACTAGCTCTCAGTAGAATGCATGATAAATTGTTGTGGACTGACAAACCTCACCTTATAACCAAGGAAGCAATTAAGGTTGTAACTGGACTCTATGACATCAGACCGGTACTCATGTTAAAAGCTGTGAAGAATGAAGTAGTGATGGAACTCACCAAAGCTACATATGATAGGAGGGAGCTTACTACCAAGCCTATCACTAATCTTGCTATGAAGTATGCTACAATAATGGTCGGACACAAGATATACTTCACTAATAGAGAGAACTCTATATCTAGTACAACAATTTATATCAGTTATTATATGGTAGTTAATTATGTAGATTATGATTTTTGTGAACTCATCTAGCAACAGTTGTTTGAGAACTTGAAGTTGACCCCAAAGAAGAAGTATGCATTTAAATTTGGCTCCTTGATTATTTGTTTTCTATTTTATTTCCTTAGGATACTTCTCAAAAGAGATGATGTGGTGTTTTGGGACACATCCAGACTGGTTGCACACCAATTCTTTGACTATATTCATAGTTTGAGTGATTTGAAGGCTTGAGATAATGTTTTGATAGCATTCTTTACTGTTTTCAAGAGAAACAAGAATGAAAGAGAGAGGATTCCAAATAAAGTGGTTGAGAAATACAAGAATAAAATCATATTTCATGTCTCCTCTAATGAGTGCATGATTGAAGCTGTTGAAACCCAAACCATCTTCATACAACCATTGGGCTATGTATAATTGTTATTGAAAAGTTTGAAAGATTCCAATGAACCTAGAATGGGCACTTATGCAAAAAAATGAATGGAAGTTCACACGGAGGATAGAAATCCTATGATGAGAAAGAATGTAGATGTAATGCTTAAGAAGGTCAGCTTCATTGACGAAGAAATTGCACAAGGTAGAGCTATGGGAGAGCAAATGGCTAGAGAATCATCAGGACCAAGGAGGTCTATCAGGACTACTACTTCAAAACCAATTGTAGCCCCTACAATGAAGGTTGAACCTAGTGCTTTTGGTAAAGGAAAAGGCCTGGCTCCTTCTAGACCCAATACAATATCTGGTAAGAGGAAAGAAACTCCTCTAGTACCACTAGTCAAGAGAGGAAAGAAAGAAAAATATAGAAGGGAAAAGAATCTTAGCATCACCAAAGAATAAGAGGAAGAGGAGGAGAACCTTGTACAAAAATTGGTAAGGAAGAGAGGAGAAAGAATGTCCTCTAATGAAGGTGCTTCATAGGAAGTTAGTGTTGGTTCAAAAATATTTCATATTTTTTCATCCTCCAAAGAAGATGAACAAGAATTTGGTGTTCATGTGCACACCAAACTAGAATCAAAGAAAAAAAAAGTGTTAGAAGAAGCCTCTCGGACTAGGAAGAAAAAAAGGACTCTCTGGTAAAACCTAGTTCCCCTTTCAGATTAGAAGCATGAGCCAATACCTTGATACATTTTGAAGATATGTTGAAGCCTATAGTAGAATATTATACTCAAGTAGGTAGACAGGACATAAAAACTTTTATTTTAGCTGTTATTTAGTATGTCATTACTCTGGAAGTTAGTTGTGATTATGTCAAGAACAATGTGCCTGAGAAAATGTGGGAAGCCCTGATGAAAAGAAGATCAGAGGCTGTTGAATTGGAAGAGAAGTTAAAAAATGACGCATTTGAGAAACGTGAGTCCTCTTTGCCCCTGAATGATTTGGAGAACTCAAGGAAGATATGTTCAAAGATGTTTTGGATGAAGAAAAGAGTGAACACGTTGATGAAAAAGGATAAGAAGAAGACAAATAAGATAAAGAAAGAGACTACAAATACCATCACAGATATGGCTGAGAAATTTGGCATGCTTGGTGCACTCCCATCCGATTCTGCACCTAAGACAAGAGAAGAAGTTTCTACAGAGGTTAAGGAAGACATTTCTTTTGGTATAGGTGATACAAAAATTCCTCTAGAAACAAATGATATAGATATCCCTTTGAATACAGGAGTTGCAAATTATCCTCCAGAGATAGAGAAGTAGAATGTTGAAGAAGCTAAACCAGAGAAGCATGATGTTGTCACTCCAAATTATACTGAAGAAGAAAAGGATAATGATATAGGTGAAAATGATAATGTGAAGGAGAATAAGGTAAAGATGAAGGTGAAGGGAATGAATAAGAAGGGAATAGAGACAAAGATAGAAAATAAGATGGAAAAGAAGAAGAGGAATTAGAAGAATAGAAAGAAGAGGAGAAAGAAAGAATAGAGAAAGAAAAAGGAAATGGGGAATCTACCGAGAAGAATGAAGAAGATCAAAGGAAGGTTGTAGAATCGCAAAGCTCCCCTAGATAATCCTCCTTCGACAATGATGTTTTGAAAGGATTTTTATCCAAGTAGATCAGGTTCCAGTCAGTGATTTCTCCAGAACTTCTACAACTTCCCATGATTCAAGGTAGTGTGGACTTGGATAAAATTTCTCCTATTCATAAGTTGGTGTTGGGGGATGCATTGCAATCATATGGAAGAAGATCAATTATGGAAACACAATAGAAAGGAATAGAGCTTATTGATGATTCCATCGAAGCTTTGCAGGAGGCCACACCTAGTACATTAATGGATCTATCTCTCACTCCAGTAGATAATTTGAAACTTCTTTTGGACCCCATTAAGGAGTATACCTTCGGTATAGGAGAGAAGACAAGGCAAGAGGTTGAAGATAAATTGGCAGAGAAAATACTTTTGGTACTTCATGACAAGTGTTCTTTGGTACACATGAATGTTGAAAAGAGCTTGGAAGTTGTACAGGCTTGTGAATCTAAAGAAAATGTTGTATTTTCTTATTGCATAAAGTGGTCGAATTCCACTCAAAGTATTAAAGATCTCATGGACTCCATTGAGTACTAGTTGACTATTGTCTCCAGTACCTACAATGCATCCAAAGATAGAGATAGGACTACCTAGAACACCATCTTTGCTGATAGAGTCAAATTCTCTATTCTATAGAAGCAAAAGGAAGATATCATCAGAAGATTCAGTCAGTTAGGTGAACTGGTGAGAATGGAGTACACTCTTGTTTCCAATGCCTTGAAAAATGACAATAAATTAAAGAAGATAAATATGACTCCAGGTACTCAGGATGATGCAAAAGAAAGTTTGATGGAATTAGCATCTCAGAATAAAATGTTGATAGCTGCTAAGAAGAGTTGGGAGAATGTTAAGATAGCTTGGCAAGGGATTCTTAAGGAGCTTCAAGGCTCACCATCCTCTGGGTAATTTTTTCCAATTTTCATATTTTTGGACCGTCCTTTGTCCTTGATGTCAAAGGGGGAGATAATTCCAAGAAAAATAGAGAACATTGTGAAGAGGAAAGAAACAAAATGTTCTACATAGAAGGTTTATAAATTCTGGCACATGTTGCCATCAATGAAAAAGGGGGAGATTGTTGGAAGAATGAAGAAGAACATCTTATTATTCAACTTATTTTTTTCATTGATGTCACCATGTTATATGAGTTGCAACTATAAGTTCAAGATCAAGTTTGATCTGATACTCTAAACCAGTATCTAAACCAGTATACAGTCACTATCCTCTAGTATTTTGGTCTCCAAATCCTCTATTGGTGAATATCTTTGCTTACAGTTTTGGGAAATGGTTTTTGGATGTTGGAAGCTTCTATGTTCAAAATATTGTGTGCACAAGTGCTCATATGGTGAAGTTGGCATTACTCTATTGATTTCCTTTTGCTATTAGGTCTATCTCTGGCTGATCTAATGCAATGCTAATGTTGTAATGGATTAAATTTTGTATTATGGATGTATTTGTGACCTATCTTATGTCCATGATGAAATTTTGTAGCATGCTACATGCTTGAATTTTTTTTGGAAAGTTTTTGTACATGCTTGAATTCAACAATTATCTTTCTGGTGAATAAGGGTTGCATCTAATTAGGATGACCTAATTGATGCTTGTAGATGGATCAACTATATATATTTGATATTTTTTATTATTATGGATGCAAATAATTGAAGTGTGAGAAGAAGACAAGTATGATGAATCATGTTAAGTCAGTTTACTAAGCATCAAACGAACTGAATCAACACTTTTTAGGTGCAATGTTATCAATTCATTTTTGGTTATAAGCCTCTTTGTTATTGTATCTTTTGTAGGTAGCGAGCCTCCCATTTTGGATAGTGAGTCCTAGTAGTGAGCCACCATTTTGTAATATCTTATAACTAGTTATACTATATTGTGAGCCAACCCTCACCGTGGTTTTTCCCATTTTGGGTTTTCCACGTTAAAATCTTGGTGTTCATGTCTTGTATACCTTCATGTTCTATTAATTCTCTTGCTTATCTTTACTATTATATGCATTCGAGTAATTCAATGGTGTTTTTTCAATAAGTTTAAGAAGATATTGATTCACCCCCTCTTAGTATCTTGGGTAGGTATTCAATAGAGCTAGATATGTTTGCTCCCATTGGTACACCGTGTAATCATGAGGCCATTTGTACTCTTGGATTTTTGTGTGTTTTCCAAGTGACTCTTCCATGTGTTGTCTAATAACCCTTTGCTATCTGTGATGAATTTTGAGTATCCAACATCTAGTGCAATTATTCCATCCAAGGTTATATTGAGGCGGTGAGTATTTATTTCACCATCCTTTTGTAAATTAGTGAGGTAGTTGGGAAAAAATTGCTAAACTCATCTATCCAACCCTTGGAGCCTTTCAGTTGATCATCATCCCTTAGAATCATGGGCACAAACCACTACTTTAGTGTGTGAAATGAATCCATTCTTTCCTTCATATTTTGGTCTTTTGTAGATATGTATTAAAATTCATCTATGACCATTTAGACCATTTGCTTAGTAGGATTTAAAGCTATGTGGGCCTCAACACTCCTTTGTAAAAAAATTCACAAAGTCGTTAAGGTGTGATGTACAAGTTACCATTTTTTGAATAAGGGGTCCAATATAGGTACATAGTCCTTTATTTGATAATCTTCTTATGAAAAGGAGACATAAAGTTCATACACATTTTCCAATTTGTTCTCAATTAGTTTAACCCTATGCTCCAAGATATGTTCCAGTACCATGAGGATTTCTCTCTTTTCTATTTCCTTTGTTTCCTCATTAGTCTTTTTCAACTTTTCAATTTCTTGTTTTAGCACATTTACTTGTTCAACAGTGATTGAACCTATATTAGTTTGGATGGTAGGGGGGTGGTATATTGTTAATTATGTGCTTTGGGAAGTACCTGCACCCTTCAACTACTCTTTCAATAACACATTTTGTATGAATAACCTATTCACTTCATCATTCAAATTAGTATGTGCTATCTCATATTATACCAATCTAAGGGTATGTGCAGGATCATCATGGAAAAAACAAGCCCTTAAGTGGCAAAAAATTCAGAAAAAATTAGAGTTATGCAACTTGACATAAAAATTTGAATAAGTTATCCATATTATTTCAAAAATATGTAAGAATAGAATCTGTAGAAAATTGAATGTAATTTCTAAACTACTAGGTTTGTTTTTTCAAAAAAAAAAATCTATTTGGTGAAAATTTGAAATTTCAATGCAGTGGTACTTAAATTTTAAGGAAAAAAGAAGTAGGTGTCTGTCTGACCACCCTAACCACAATAAAATGATAATACTTTTTTATACGATTTTAGATATAAGTAGAGGACTCATGCCTCGATGTGATGCGTGTTTTTTTGTAATTATTTTCCAAGTAAATAATTAATTATGAATTTTTTATTACAAATTTTTTAAAAAATATAAAAACTCGTATGTCTGACCACCTTAACTTGGTCAAAACTTCATGAAATTCAATTTTTATTTTTTTAATCCTATAGTGTGAGAAGCATAGAATGTGACGCATGTTTTGGATTCAAAAAATGTGATACTGTTTGAAAGCTATAGATGTTTTTCAATCAGTCTATCAATCAAGACTTTAGTCATAATTTGAATAGAAAATGAATAATAATTACTTATTAAATTCAAAGTAAAGTATAATTTATATCGATGGAAAGCTAAGAATCTCCTTTAAAAACCCTTTTTGTTTCATCAATTTTGGGTAAATAAAATAGTCGTCAGCCACATACCCATCATATTGCCACTTTTTGGCCCATCATGATCCTACACATACCCCTAAGCTCCATAGCTGTAACTACATCCCTATTAAACATTGTCAAGTGCATTGTCATAGTAGATTCCTCCAATGTTGATGTGTCTTGAAGTTTCTTTACCATGGTATTCCCTCTCATTTCTTTTACAACATCAAACAATCTTGGTTTATCTATTCATTTTTGCTTTGTCTAAAAAGGTAGGGTTTCAAGTCTTGGATTGTAACCTATGCCACTCACTCTCTTATCTAAATTGAATTCAAAAACCAACATGGGATCTTCTTATCTTCTTACTTGATCTAGATAGTAAGAATATATTTTTTAACTCCATCCCAAGAATAATTAGTATAGTACTTTCTAAGACCAATTTTCTTGCTTCTTGGGCGCTTACAGTAATTTCATTAATCCTAAGTTCTTCAAGAGTTTGGGCAACAATCTAGTCATGTTGTGACTCCTTAGTTCCCATCATATTAATTTGGAGTCTCTCCCCAAATTCTTTCATTTTCATCTTAAACCAAAAATCCTTAAACTTGAGAGTTTGAATAAATTTATCATCTTCATTAAATGTAAGGGAAACAATCACCCTTTCATGATCATTATTCCCATGTGCATCCACTCTTTCTTCTGGTTTGTGAGCATCAGTTGCAAGCTTAGGCGGTGGCTGATAAACTTCATCATCTTTAAAATTCTAAAGTACATCAACTACTTCTTTAGTATCCCCTACTCCTTCACTTATTTCATATGCCACTAAGGGGGCCACTCCATGTGTCTTCTGCATTTTAGGACTTGGTTACTCAGGGAATGCTTCTGATTATATTGTGATAGTTTCTAGTAGGGGCTCTGTGATTACAATACCACTTGGTTTGATGGGTATCTTGGAGGGTTTAGAAGACTGACCCTCAAGTTTCTTTTCTGGTTCACCATATAATATTTTGAAGTTGTCAATAAGTACATTCATCCTTCTGATAGGATCCTTTTCTTCAACATAGAATCCTTGGATTCTGTAGCACCGGATAAATTCACAGATTAAGAAATTTAAATCATAACTCAAACTAAACCTATGCTAACAATAAAGAACAATGGAAACCTAGTTAAAACAATGCATAAATGAACAATTTTACCAAACATCTATGTAATTCCATGAATAACCTTTATTGCACTTCTCCATTTCACCATTGTATGATAATTTCTCTCAAATTTCTCTTAAGTATGTAAGTATAGCCTGGTGATAGTGTTAATAGCAAAACATTGAAGATTCTAAAGTAAGTTGCTTCCAAAACTCATAAGATTTCAGGAGTAATAATGGTGAAGATAAAGCCAATTTATAGAAAATATGATTTCAAATGATAGGATCAAATTGAAAGATAATTCAATGATTAAGATTAAAAGATCTGCCATGAAATAAGATTAGGGTTAGATTAGTGTGAGTGATAAAGCATAAAAGGTGGGGATTAAATTAAATAATAATTTAATCTTTAGTAGAAATTGGTTGAGACACATAAGAATAAAGGTTGAATGTAAAGATAAATATTGAAATAGATAGAAGATGCAAATAAATTAATTAAATAATGAAATTTATTTAATTAATAAAGATTTGCACGCAGAAGATAAGAATAAATCTAGATAACATACTGATTAACACAAAAAAGTTTGTTCATTAAAGATAATCAGATATTAAATCACCAAATAACTGTATGATCAATATATCTAGACTTAAGTGATAAATGACTAATTATATAACTAAGAGATTATATAATTATAGAGGAGTATGCTAAGGATAAACCTTTTATGAATTAAATAATAATTTAATTCAACATTCAAGATTTTAGGATTAAATTAAATAAATAAAGATTTATTTAATTAAATGGAGAAAAGGCTAAAGAATAGTTAAATAATTTAAAATGATTATTTAATTTTAGAAAGAAGATAGATTTAATTAGTGACATAATTAAATAAATAATATTTATTTAATTAATTAAGAAAGAATAAATTAATTAAATAATTAATGTTATTTAATTAATAGAGGGAAAATGACATTAGAAACCAATTAAATAATTAACATTATTTAATTATGAAAATGGGGATAAGAATTATGACGAAATTAGAGTCATAGGCCTAGGATAATTTTTAGTGTCTACATTTTTTCCCTCTTTGATATAATGTAGTTTATCTCATTGTGTGAAAGAAAAAGATATGCCCCAAAAATTAGGATGAGGAAGGACGACAAGGAAGTAGTGGTATGCCTCCTCGAGAGGATAGGAAAGTTTGAAGAACAAGAGTGTGCTCTCGAAATGGATGAGAGAACTAGAAGATGAAGGAAAAAAAGGACAGAGGAACATAGATAAGGGTGGTGAAGATACAAAAAGAAGAAATGTTAGAGCAGAAAAAATGAATAATAACATATAGGAATTAGATGTTAGTAATAAAAATCTTTAATTTTTTTCTGAAACATAATACACCTTGCATTAATCAGCATTGGTTGTTAAATGATACAAATGGACAACAAACACCATTATATGAGATAGACCAAGGTGTGCAAGGTCATCCACCTACTAAGAACAGATAGTCACAAAAAGGGAATGTCCTAACTCATACTAAGGGAAAAGTTTCCCTAGTCTTTTTATCAAAACAAACCATAAAAAACAATAAAATAAAAGATGATTCATAATACATCATTGCTCCTCTAAATCCTTCATGGGACATCCTTGACAAAGCTAGTAACCTGAATCAAAGAAAAAGCCAAAAAGATAGTCAACAAACAATAGTCAAAGAAAAAGAGTTATGATACATCCTTGGTTCTATTAAGCCTTCATGGGACATCCTTGAGAAAGCTAGTAACCAAACTCAAAGACAAAACCAAATAAAAAGATAAGACAAAAAAAGCCATAATTTCAATAGCCAATAAAAGTATTTTCCAAAATTTGATATGTTTGTTGTTTAATCATCTAGGAAATTGATAAGATGATTGTTTGATAAAGCTTGGTTTCAAGAATGACACATATCGTATAAGACATTGAGTCTAGTTTCGATCATGTGACTATCTGTATAAGGAAATGATAAAGCATGGTTTTAGAAATGACACATACCGTATAAGACATTGAGTCTAGTTCTGTTCATGTGGCCATTTGTATAAAGCAATGATCATGTCTACTTTCAGGAAGGACACATCATGTATAAGACATAGGTTGATTGTTTTTGTTATTGCTTTGGAAATTTGTTTGTTTGACTTGATGACCTTGTTGATTTATTTTTCTTGTTGATGCGTGACTTGTCTTGATGTTCTGACAATTATTTGTATTTGAAAATCATGTTTGAATTATTTTGGCTAACACAATGAACCCTAAAGGACTGACCTGATGCTGCCTAAGGGGCTCATCGATTGATGCCCTTTCCTACATTATACACATAGAGACCTCATAGTTTAGCACAACCAATGACTTTGTCTTATAGACAAAGGACTGAGTCATGATTTCATTATTTATTTGAAAAACCTAAAGGAGTAACCTAATGCCTAGGGGGTACATCAACATATGGCCTTGGGGTATGTGTAGAATCATCATGGAAAAAATAGGCCCTTAAGTGGCAAAAAATTCATAAAAATTAGAGTTAGGTAACTTGACGTAAAAAATTGAATAAGTTACAAAATATTATTTCAAAAATATGTAAGAATGGAATATGTAGAAAATTGAATGTAGTTTCTAAACTACTATGTTTATTTAAAAAAAATTAAAATCTATTTGGTTAAAATTTGAAATTTTAGTGCAATAGTACTTAAATTTCAGGGAAAAAATAAGAAGTAGGTATCTATCTAACCACCCTAACCACAATAAAATCATAATAATTTTTTATAATATTTTAGATATAATTAGAGAACTCATGTCTGGATGTGATGCATATTTTTTTGTAATTTGCTTCCAAGTAAATAATTAATTATGATTTTTTTATTACAAATTTTAAATAATATAAAAACTAGTATGTCTGGCCACCTTAACTTCGTCAAAAATTCATGAAATTCAATTTCTTTTTTTTTAATCCTATAGTATGTGAAGCATAGAATGTGACGGATGTTACAGATTAAAAAAATGTGATACCCTTTGAAAGTTATAGATGTTTTTCAATCAGCCTATCAATTAGGACTTTAGTCATAATTCAAATAGAAAATGAATAATAATTATTTATTAAATTAAAGGTATAACATAATTTAAATTGTTGGAAAGCTGAGAATCTCTTTTAAAAACCATTTTTGTTTCATCAATTTTGGGTAAAAAAATTCATCAGCCACATACCCATCATATTGCCACTTTTTGGCCCATCATGATCCTGCACATTCCCCTTGCCTACATCCAATTGCAGAGGCAGTGTAGTTTGACAATAACAAAGACTGACTGGTGTGACCGACTCTGACTCAATTTTTGGATTTTTGAAAGTTTTTTATTTTTTTGTCTTTTTCAAGTTTTATGATGTTTTTGGATTTTCTCAAGACATTTTTTTTATGTTTTTGGATTTTTTTTAAAGACATTTTGTGATGTTTTTTATTTTTTTTAGGAGATTTTGAGATGTTTTTGGATTTATGAGGATCGTGAAAAATGCATGTGAATGATGCCTATAAGAAAGTGAGTAAGCATGCACAAGAATCCAAGGACAACCATGATCTTTCCCCTAGTCAAGATGAAAACCAATTGATAGGTGATGAGGATGATGATGACGTTGTTTGACATGGGAATGAAACATACCAAAATAATGTGAGGATGACAATAATGTGACTAGAGGATGAAGGTTTGCAAAAAGGCTAGAAACAAAGCCAATGAATGTTTTAAATGATGCACTAGGATGCATAGTAGGATTGTATAGATTGGGCTTGTTGCATTTGGAATGACATTTTAGGATTGGATGGGATGATGGAAGATCCTTAGACCATTGACAAGGGAAAAACCAAGGCATGTGATAGGGATGAATAGATGATGGGTGGCTTTGGTAAAAGACAAGTGACATGAGGATTTTTGGCTAGAAAAAATTACCATATGGTCTCCAAGGACTATGTCATATAAGGATAACTCATTTTCTTCAAGGTATGGGTTTGGAAAATGCTATGAAGGCTATGAAATGATATTTTGTGGATAATGTATGACCAAAGGATAGACATGTCAAAAGTCTTTCCAAAGCATGATTTATGTTTGTACCCCAGTCCTTATCAAGATCAAAGTAGGTGGGAAAATGGATGTGAGTGGTAGGGCTTAGATGGATAGATGGAAATTTCATAATAAATGTCATATGAAGGGTATGTGAGATGAGACAACTTGCCCCCAAGTTTAGTGGTCCACATACATAATTTCTTACACATGATTCCTGTTTGCCAGGTTTTCATCATGGTACTTATCCAAAGTGCCATAAGCATGGTTTTCACTATTTCATAAAATTTTTCTCTTGAATCATTTTTTTATGTTCTTTTTGGTGTCACCAAGATGATTGTTTGCCAGGTTTTCATCAAGGTGACAATTTTTTTGTATCTTTGTATTTATTGGATGGCCTTGATGCTTTAGATGATCACTAATTGTGTTGAATCCATTTATGGTGATGATGCAGAGACTAGTGCCATGATATGCCAATAATGACCTTGATGAAGTAGTTTCCTTGTTAGGATCATAGCACTTGCATACAATTGATTGATGTCATTGTGATCCTAGTTGATACTAGAGTTGGCCTTTTTAGAATACACACATCGTGATAGAGTGCCATGAGAGTCCTTATGATAAAGAGTTGTTGCCAAGATGTGATGGATTTGTGACATGGGATTTTTGGATTTTAGGCGAGATGTACGATTATGACAGATGATAGTATATGTGGGAGGATTGTTTAGACGTTTAGATGAATCACTTTTTATTTTCCAAACTTGGGATTTTGGATGGCGAAGTTTTGAATTTTGATTGGGATAATGTTTGGAATGAACACTTTTATATGCATTTCTTGATGACCATTTTGAAGGAGGTGGACATTTATCATATGTGGGAGTCCTCTTTTCTTGTGGCTCCACATTTTTATTGACTTTTACTTTTGAACTATTTTCTTTGCTTGATCCATTTTTCTTTGGGATCAATTTTAACTTTAGTTGTCCACTTGGATTTTTGTTTGATTTGATGGCCCTTGAAATTTGATTTTGAACTTTGGATTTGTAATAATTTTATTTTTTTGGTTCCAAATGGAAGGTTTATTCATGTTGGAAGAATGGTTTATGGTGTGGATGGAGGGAGTGTTGACAAAAACCTTATGGTAAGAACTACTCATGGACCCCATTCTAATGTTTGTATCAGATAAAGTTATCCCCAATATCGAGGAGGTACCAATAAAATCATTTTATTCCTTGACTAAAGAATAGCCAAGGCCTTGATGTTAAGGATTTTCTTAAAACTATAATGGTTCTTGAATTCCTTTCTCATGTATGCCTAGTCATTTAACTTGATACTGCATGCTTTTACATATTATCTTTGCAATGGGGTATTTGTCATTTTGGAAGCAAGATGCAAACCTATCATTGTGGAAACTATTGTTCAAAATATTCTCCAATATGAGAAAGCCTGATTTAACAAAAGTGGTTGATCCTAGTTGATAGGATATTTTGGCATCATCATTTGTTAGGATTGTTTCTTATTGGTCCCTTAAGACATCAATTTGATCAATAATATATTTTGTGCCTTCATCTTTGACTTGGTCAATGATAGCTTCCTTATGTTCTTCTTGAATGTTGTCTATGTCATTTGTTTGATTATCTATGTGTCTCAAGGAGGCAAGTGTCTCATTTTGTGAAGTTTTGATAATTGGATCTTAGATAGGGTAATCTTCAAGTGTTTGGTCATGAATGGCATAAAGGTTGATGAGTGGATCATTTTGGGTTTCTTGATCAATGGTAGTGTCTTGATCAAATATGGGTTTGTTTTGAATGATATGGTTGGGAAGGGAATATTGATCAATGATAGGTGTATTTTTTATGCCATGATTATCTAGAATACTTCTTGGATAGAATTAAAGATAGGATCATGCGATGGACTACTTTGATCTTGACATGAAGATGAAGCCATGATGTCATGCTTTGGACATTCCATTTGACATGTATCCTCAAGTTTAGTAGATGGGATGTGACTTTGGAGACCATGAATAGATGTATTTTAATGACTAGATATAGATTGAGATAGAATGGATTGGAAGGGATTATTGGATGAAGGACTAGGATAGGGCATGGATAGTTAGAAGGGATTAGTGTAAAGTCGGTTTCCCTTGTCAAGGTTAGGATAGGCATGTCGAATAGATGTTTGTCGTGGATTAATGACAGATTATTTCAAGTGACTCTTGATAGTAAGGACAAATGGTTGAATGACTAGGCCTTATGGATTGTTGGTAGGAACGGTATGTGGGTATTTGACCATGGGTTGACATTGATTGGCATTTGGATTGGATAAATTGTCTTTTTAAGTCTATGGATTTTTGGTATTGACCATTATGGAGTAACTAGTATTCAACTTGACTAGCAGGCATATCAAGGTAAATTGTAGACATGGTGGGGGATATGAGTGATAGGAAATTATGGATTGTAAGGTCATAGTTGCATTTCAAAA
The DNA here is from genome assembly GCA_007258455.2 of Sequoia sempervirens. Taxonomy (NCBI): domain Eukaryota; kingdom Viridiplantae; phylum Streptophyta; class Pinopsida; order Cupressales; family Cupressaceae; genus Sequoia; species Sequoia sempervirens. The sequence goes on along the minus strand of VDFB02075321.1, from coordinate 99,562,187 downwards.
TATAGATGTAGTCTTTTAGATAGCAATTGCATTTCAGGTTTAATAAATGTGATGTTTATTAGCAATTGCATTGCAATTTTTTGTCAAATGTATTATTTAATAGTTGGTTGCATTTCACATCAACAGTTGTGGTTCACAGTAATAAATGTAGTTTACAGTAGCAGATGTGGTTTATAAAAGTAGATGCAATTCTCTATAGTAGAAATGGTTTATTATAAATTTGTAGGTTTGTTTTAGTGTAATTTTGATCAAATTTTGGAAAATAGTAGTCAGAAAACACTTTATTTTGGTTTGGTTTTGATGTGAAAATGTTTAATTCCAAGAAGACAAGTACGATCCTATGGTTGGCAAGGACAATATCTGCTAAGTTCCCACTTGGATCTCTCCAACTTGGCTTATTCAGAGTGGATGATTAGAAGTGGTGCAGGAGCACCTAGGCTGACCTCCATTTTGGTTTGTCAACAATTTTGGCTTGTACCTAATCTTGGAAAAATCAGGATTTCAGTGAGTTTGATTTGGACCTTAGAAGGTCTCATTTGTGTGTTAAGTTATCACTAGGCCTTAGGACATCCTAGTTCAATCATTGTTGTTAAATGTTGTTTTAACTAGTCTTAGACAACTTATGTTAGAGGATAATGCATTAAATGTGTGTTAATCACATCTACATTGTTAAAAGATGCTAAGGGATAGTTGGAGAAGTTGTTGGCTCGAGATCAAGGAGATTGAGGTCCTAAAATGAAGGATGATGGCAGAGTTGTGAGAATGTTGCAAGATTGCATGACTAATTTGTTAGGTTGCATGCAACATTGTTATAGTGGATTCCCTTGAAATTAGGGATATGGAGGCGAGAAATTTCCCTTGAAACATGGAAAAGGCATCCCAAATAGTGTGATGGCTCTTAGAGAGCAAGTAGTTGCTTTGTAATAAAATTTTGGTTGTGTGGGATAGAAGACAGTTTGGCAGATTTTCTGTATTTTGTGTATTACCCATGTGTTTTCAAAATAGAGATATAGAAAGCATTGTATATATTGTTTTCACACTGTGTTAGTACACATCGGATAGTATAGAGTAATTTTTATCTTGTACACAGTTTGTTTAGTGTAGTTTTGATGTTTCTAACTCATAGATTAGGTAGTAGTGTATTAGTTTTCCTTGTTTTGAGCAGCAAGATTTGAAATGGCTTCCCCATAGACACTGACCATAGGATACTCCTGAGATTGGTTGAATATGGGAGAGAATCCAGTGCATTGTACATATTTAGTAATAGTAAACCTAAAGAGCCAAGCAATAATTTGTAATACCAAACCCTAGGCGAGTTCTAGCTACCCGGTTAGGAGTTTGGAAGTGAAAATTGGAAGAACTTAGGTAGGGGAAGAGACCATTGTACAAAAACCATATAGCTTCAGGTAGGGTTAGTCAATATCTTCACATGACAGAGTGATAAAAGCTTGGATCAATCCATTATCAGTAACTTTCAAGAAGAAAACAGTGAAACCCTATTAATACTTGAATATAGGAATCAGCTGTACAGCAGAGATAGGGGATTGAAACCCTAGTAAAGATTTAAAAGTCCAAAAAGGGTATCAGGAAATCAAATTTATTTGATAGGTTGTTTGTCAAGTTTAAGATCAAATAGCCAAAAACTGACTGGTAAAGGCTAGTAGAGAATTAGGCCTATCCAAGTTAAATTCATGAAAGCGGGTGATTTCAAGTTTGAACACCAAGCAAGATGCATCCATTTGGAGGTGAAATGCAAGAAACCAGTGTCTCCAGCTCCCCTGGAAGAAGTTCAAGTCAGATGGAGAATTTGGCACTTAGATCCTTCTAAGTCCAAGGAAGAGTAAGCAGTTACAAAGAAGGTGTTGGTCTTCCTAAGTTAAGCACAAGTGGAAAACTCATAGAGAAGAGTTGGAGCAAGGCTTGGTTGGTCTTCCAAGCTCAACAAGAACCATTGGAGTCAGGTTCTAGGAAGGAGACAGTGGAAAGGTCTCTACAAGGTTGTGCAAGCAAGCTTAGGTTTCACCATACACCATATTGGTATCAGAGCAACGTTGGATTCAAGGCTTGTGATTGATGTTGCAGCCCACTAAGTCAGTAGGAGAGAACACACCAGAGGAAAGAACCATGGTGACAAATGTAGAGCTAGCTAAAAAGGTAGAAGAGCAAGAGGAAGATAACCGGTTGCTTAGAGAAAGGATATCTCAAATGGAGAAACTCTTGGATGAAGTCCATGAGACAATAGATAATGTGAAGGACAAGATAAAGCAGAAGGAAGAGCAAGAAGCCAAGGAAAAAGAAGAGGATTTGGAGGAGGAAGCTCCAAAGCCTGACCCTGTTCTTGCTGAAGAACCATTCTTGAAGGCATTGCAAGCCTTAAGTGGTAAAGCATTGGAGGGTGTGCCACTTTTCAGTGGACAAATGGACCCTGATTCAGTTGTAGACTGGATTGAGAGCATTGAAAATCACTTTGAATGTGATGGCATAACAGAGGCCCAAAAGGTAAAGTTGGCCAATTCAAGGTTGAGAGGAGTAGCTCTCACATGGTGGAAGTTTGTACAATCTAAAAAGAGAGAAAGAAGGCAAAGGTCCCATAGTTTCATGGAGAGGAATGGTAACTAAGATAAGGCAGACCTATCTCCCTGATGATTATGAAGTTTAGCTGCATAGGAGAAGACACAATCTGAGGCAAAAAGACATGGATGTTCAAACATACACAGAGGAGTTTCAAAAATTGTGCCTTAGATCAAAAGTGGTTGAAGATGAGAGTATCAAGTTAGCAAGGTACTTGAATGGGCTCAAGTGGTCTATCCAAGAAGACATGAGCTTAGTAAACTTCAAAATAGTCCGCTAATGCTATCAAATGGCTTTGAAGATAGAGGAGAAAGGCAAAAAGAAACAAGAACAAAACCCTAAAAGCAGAGGTAAAGGGAAAGACAACAGAGGACAAAGAGGAAGTTATAGTGGAAGAAGTTTAGAACCAAGAGCCCAAGGAGAAGTCCGATTTTCAGAGCAGCAAGAAGGAAGCTCTAGTAGAGGTGGTAGAGGAAGAGGTTTCAGATCCAGAGGAAGAAGTGGTGGACAAGGAAGAGGCAGCTATTTCACTAATATGAAATGCTACCACTGCAACCAATTGGGACACCCGGCCTATAGATGTCCTGAGAAAGGTAGCACTTCTCATGGAGGAGATAAGAGAACCAATTTGATTCAAGATGAGACAACTGCAGCAAATAAACAACCTAAAGTACCATTGAACTCAGAGGAAGGTGAGAACCTCATGATGAGGAGGACTTTGATCAAAGAACCGGTTAAAGAAGAGCCAAGCCAAAGAAGGTCCTTGTTTAGGATAAAATGCAAGATGATGGGGAAAGTGTGTAAGGTCATCATAGACTCAGGTTCAACTGACAATATTGTGTAAGAGGAGGTAGTCAGCAAGTTGAAGTTGACAAGGATACCCCACAACAATCCTTACAAGGTCACATGGCTCAATAAGGGTCAGCATGTCTTGGTGAATGAACAAGCATGGGTGGAGTTTTCCATTGGAAAGTATAAAGACAAAGTTTTGTGTGATGTGTTACCTATGGATGCATGCCACTTGCTCCTAGGTAGACCATGGCAATTTGACCGCCAAGCTGTGCATGATGGAGCCAAGAATTCTTACACTTTCAAAAAAGACAATGTAACCTTCAAGATTCAGTCTTTGTTAGAAGATACAGAGGTGCAGACAACAGGTTCTAAACTACACATAGCTGGTGAAAAAGAGTTCTTAAAAGCTTTGGAAGAAGGAGAAGGAGTTGGCTATGCAGTGATGATCAAGCCAAGAGAGGTGAGCAAAGAGAAAGCAGCTGAAAAGCAAGAGTTACCCAAGGAGATACAGGAATTGTTGCAGACCTATGAAGGTATTGTAAGTAGTGGTCAACCAACAACATTACCTCCTAAAAGAGCCATAAGTCATAGGATAGACTTGATACCAGGAGCCACCCTTCCAAACAAAGCAGCTTATAAGATGACACCTCAACAAAATGAGGAAATAGCCAGGCAGATTCAAGAACTTCTTGACCAAGGTCTCATTAGGAAAAGCATTAGTCCATGTGCAGTACCCACTGTCTTAGCACCTAAAAAGGGAGGAGAATGGAGGCTTTGTACTAATTCCAGGGTAATAAACAAGATAACCATCAGGTATAGGTTCCCTATCCCTAGGATTGAAGATCTCATGGATTGTCTAGGTGAAGCTAGGTACTATACCAAGATAGATTTAAAGAGTGGTTATCACCAAATTAGGATACATGAGGGAGATGAGTGGAAAACGGCCTTCAAAACCAATGAGGGTCTCTATGAGTGGCTAGTTATGCCATTTGGCTTGTCTAATGCCCCCTCCACATTCATGAGACTCATGAATGAAATCCTCAAAGACTACATTGGCAAGTTTGTAGTAGTGTATCTTGATGATATACTAATCTATAGCAGAACAAGAGAAGAGCACCTCCAACATATTGAGTTGATTTTCAAGAAGCTGCAGGAGGAGAAGCTGATGATCAATCTAGAAAAGTGTGAGTTCATCAAAACAGAGCTGGTGTACCTTGGATTTGTGCTATCACATGGCAACTTAAAGATGGACAGTAGCAAGGTAGAAGCCATCCTCAATTGGTCTACTCCTAAGACAACAATAGAGGTAAGAAGCTTCCATGGTCTTGCTCAGTATTATAGGAAATTCATAAGACAGTTTAGTGCTATTTGTGCTCCTATGTTGGATACCATTAAAGGAGGAATGAAAACCAAGTTTATGTGGAATGAGCAAGCTAACAAGAGTTTTGAGTTGTTGAAGGAAAAGATATCTACCCAACCTATTTTGGTGTTACCAAGCTTTGAGAAGCTATTCACCATTGAGTGTGATGCAAGCAACGTAGCTATTGGAGCTTTTCTCAATCAAGAGGGCAGACCGGTGGCTTTTCATTTAGAGAAGTTAAGTGAAGCCAAGAAGAAGTATTCTTCTTATGACCTTGAGATGTATGCATTGTTCCAAGCTCTAAGAAAGTGGAGGCACTACTTGCTTCCCAAGGAATTCATTGTGTATTCAGACAATCAAGCACTCAATTTCCTAAATTCACAAGAGAAGTTGAGTCACAGACACATGAAATGGGTGGAGTATTTGTAGGCTTACACCTTCAATATCAAGCACAAGAAAGGAGCTCTCAACAAAGTGGCTGATGCATTGAGTAGAAGAGTCCTCACAATTCAGGAAATTCAGTTGAATAGCATGGGAATAGATCCCTTCAAATATCTATATGCAGATGATGAAGACTTTGTAGATATTTATAAGGTATGTCTTGAGTACAAGAATCATTTCCATAGCAAATATGCTGAATATACCTTTCAAAGTGATCTTTTGTTTAAAGGAAATCAGCTTTGTGTTCCTAAAGGTTCTATTAGAGAAAACTTAATTCAAGAAAAGCATAATGGTGCATTGAGTGGTCATTTTGGGATCACCAAAACTCAGGAACTGGTTCAAATATTTTACTTTTGGCCAAGAATGAACTTAGATGTCAAGAGGTATGTGGAGAGTTGTGTAGTGTGTCAAAAGGCCAAAGGCACTTCTTCAAATGCATGCCTATACCAGCCACTGCCTATCCCTTCTAGGCCATGGGAATGCTTGAGCATGGACTTTGTAGTTGGTTTACCCAAGACAAGGCAAGGTATGGATAGTGTTTATGTTGTTGTAGATAAATTCAGCAAAATGGCTCACTTTGTACCCTGCAAAACAACCAATGATGCCAGTCAAATAGCCTCTCTTTTCTTCAAAGAGATAGTCAGGATTCATGGCTTACCAATCAGCATTGTATCAGACAGGGATACTAAGTTTATGAGTCATTTTTGGAAGACTCTTTGGCAAAGAATGGGCACCAATTTGTCCTTTGGATCTGCATACCATCCCCAAACTGATGGTTAGACCGAAGTTGTGAATAGGACACTCTGAAATCTCTTAAGATGCTTGACCAAGGAGTATGGTCAACAATGGGATCAAATTATTGGGCAAGCTGAATATGCCTATAATGATACTATCAATAGATCAACAGGGAAGATTCCCTCTGAAATTGTATATGGCTTACAACCCAGGGTGTCTATGAGCTGAGAGAGTTGAAGGATGGAATCAAGGGAAGCGGATATGCTGATGACTTTGCTTGTGCAATGCAAGAAATTCATGAGACAGTCAGAAAAACCTTGGAAAAAAATACTATGAAACATAAGATTAAGGTGGACGAGCATAGGAAAGATGTTCACTTTAATGTTGGTGACTTGGTCATGGTACATTTGAACAAGTCTAGACTGCATAAAGGAGTTCCTCACAAGTTACAAATGAAGAGGCTAGGTCCCTGTCCTATCTTGGAGAAGTATGGAAGTAATGCTTTCAAGGTACAATTACCAGATGATAGTGGCATGTCCCCTATTTTTAACATTGCAGACCTAGTCCATTACAGAGGACCACCACCAAACATGGATCAGACCTTCCATGAAGTCAGTCAAGATGTAGAAAAACTTAAATTGCCTGCTGTCACAGTCAAACAAGCTGATAAGATCTTGGATACCAGGGTCTACAAGAGAACAAGAAGCAAAGAGTACAAGGAACATCTGATCCAAAGACATGGACAACTTGAAGTTGATGCAGTATGGATCAAGGAGGCAGAGTTCAAGAAGTTGGGCATTTATCTCAACTTGCTCAATCCAAGGGTGGATTGAATCTTTTTGTTTTGGGGAGGATGGTGCAGGAGCACCTAGGCTGACCTCCATTTTGGTTTGTCAACAATTTTGGCTTGTACTTGATCTTGGCCAAATCAGGATTTCAGTGAGTTTGATTTGGACCTTAGAAGGTCTCATTTGTGTGTTAAGTTGTCACTAGGCCTTAGGACATCCTAGTTCAATCATTGTTGTTAAATGTTGTTTTAACTAGTCTTAGACAGCTTATGTTAGAGGATAATGCATTAAATGTGTGTTAATCACATCTACATTGTTAAAAGATGCTAAGGGACAGTTGGAGAAGTTGTTGGCTCGAGATCAAGGAGATTGAGGTCCTAAAATGAAGGATGATGGCAGAGTTGTGAGAATGTTGCAAGATTGCATGACTAATTTGTTAGGTTGCATGCAACATTGTTATAGTGGATTCCCTTGAAATCAGGGATATGGAGGCGAGAAATTTCCCTTGAAACATGGAAAAGGCATCCCAAATAGTGTGATGGCTCGTAGAGAGCAAGTAGTTGCATTGTAATAAAATTTTGGTTGTGTGGGATAGAAGACAGTTTGGCAGATTTTCTGTATTTTGTGTATTACCCATGTGTTTTCAAAACAGAGATATAGAAAGCATTGTATATATTGTTTTCACACTGTGTTAGTGCACATTAGATAGTATAGAGTAATTTTCATCTTGTACATAGTTTGTTTAGTGTAGTTTTGTTGTTTCTAACTCATAGATTAGGTAGTAGTGTATTAGTTTTCCCTGTTTTGAGCAGCAAGATTTGAAATGGCTTCCCCATAAACACTGACCACGGGATACTCCTGAGATTGGTTGAATATGGGAGGGAAGCCAGTGCATTGTACATATTTAGTAATAGGAAACCTAAAGAGCCAAGCAAGAATTTGTAATACCAAACCCTAGGTGAGTTCTAGCTACCCGGTTAGGAGTTTGGAAGTGAAAATTGAAAGAACTTAGGTAGGGGAAGAGACCATTGTACAGAATCCATATAGCTTCAGGTAGGGTTAGTCAATATCTTCACATGACAGAGTGATAAAAGCTTGGATCAATCCATTATCAGTAACTTTGAAGAAGAAAATAGTGAAACCCTAGGTATAAAGCCTATTATCCCTATTACTCCTTGAATATAGGAATCAGCTGTACAGTAGAGACAGGGGCTTGAAACCCTAGTAAAGATTTAAAAGTCCAAAAAGGTTATCAAGAAATCAAATTTCTTTGATAGGTTGTTTGTCAAGTTTAAGAGAAAATAGCCAAAAATCGACTGGTAAAGGCTAGTAGAGAATTAGGCCTGTCCAAGGTAAATTCATGAAAGCGGGTGATTTGAAGTTTGAACACCAAGCAAGATGCATCCATTTGGAGGTGAAATACAAGAAACCAGTGTCTTCAGCTCCCCTGCAAGAAGTTCAAGTCAGATGGAGAATTTAGCACTTAGATCCTTCTAAGTCCAAGGAAGAGTAAGCAGTTACAAAGAAGGTGTTGGTCTTCCTAAGCTAAGCACAAGTGGAAAACTCATAGAGAAGAGTTGGAGCAGGGCTTGGTTGGTCTTCCAAGCTCAACAAGAACCATTGGAGTCAGGTTCTAGGAAGGAGACAGTGGAAAGGTCTCTACAAAGTTGTGCAAGAAAGCTTAGGTTTCACCATACACCAAGAATCTTGACCACACTAGCTCCCATCCATAGTACTCACTTCTTTAGGTCAGATAAGATTCGAGTTCTCATGAATCTCCCATGACAAACTCTTCATATCTAATAAGAACCACAAGTATGTGGGATGGCTTCAGAGGTTCAACCTCTTGCACCAACAAATGGATTTTAATAAGCGAACCCATTTAGGTGGCTATACATGAGGCAATATTAACTTGTCTATATAACAAATATGCGCCTGTAATGCTAAGTTTTCCATTAGCATTCACATTTGTATATTGGTCAGCAGTAGCTTGGCTTTAGCTCATTGCCAGTTTGAGTCACCTTGGGGTGAGTAATTTTTCCCACCAAAGAAAGCCCAATTCTAGAGTCAATAACAATTTCTTTTACACCCAGGATCACACAAGTACGCAAAGGAAGAGGATACTCTTATTATTGATTCAAGTTTTAATCTAAACAGAATGTGCAAACACATGAAACACAGAGAACAATGATTTATTTTAACAACCAAATGAAATATCATCTAAGTTAATCTGACAATCGGTTTCAAAATAAATCTTCAACAAGAATATTGCATCAGATTTCATTTGTAGTTCAAATCTTTATCTTCGTTAATCATCGTGTAAGAATAGTTTGTATATTTCTTTTCTATGAATCATCCTGCAAAAAATACATTAACTCCCCAAAATTGCATGTTGCAAACTCCAAATTAGTCATAACAAAATAGTACAATTTAAAATGAAAACTCATAATTTCAAAAATTAGAAAATTATTTTTTTACAAGTCAAGTGTGTCACAGGAAGCCACAAATGCATCGCGCAAAGTCAGATGTGTCATACAAAGTTAGATGAGTCACAAAAATCCACAAATGCATCATAGAGTCAAATGCATCACAAAAAGCCACATATACATCATAGAAAGTCAAATGCATCACAAGAAGCCATAGATGCATCACAAAAACTTAGATGAATTATAGGAAGACACAGATGTGTCATTCTAGCTTGCAAATGCATCACTTCAACTTGTAGCCACAAAAAAAAATGCTTTTCTTGTAAAAAATGCTACCCTTAACCAAAATATGCAATATAATATATGAATATTTGTCTCTCAACCATTATGGAAATAACCATGCTATTTATTTGACCTTAAAAGATTCCCAAAAGTGTTATTTGTAAGATTGTTCAAAAACTATACCTACACCCTTCAAGACCAAAAACCCCAAAAATTTCCAAACAAAGAATGCCAATCAAGACAGTTAGTAGTTCACGTTGGGTTCACTAATGCAACATAGGAAAATTCACAGATTAAGTAGTACAATGCATAAAATCAAACTAAACCTATGCTAAATAATTGAGAACAATGGAAAACAATCAAAACATGCATAAACAAAGGATTTTACCAAAGAGACATTTGATTCGATGAATAACCTCAATTATCCTTCTCCATTTCATCATTGTATGATACTTGTCCTCATATTTTCATTAAGCATGCAAGTATGGCCTCATGATCATGATAATAGCAAAACATTGAAGATTCAACTCAAACTAAACCTACGCTAACAACAAAGAGTTCAGTGGAATATAAACCATAAATACAAGAACGATCTCACCAAACATCTATGTAATTCCATGAATAACCTTGATTGCACTTTTCCATTTCACTTTTGTATGATATTTTCCCTCATATTTCTCTTAAGTATATTACAAATATGGCCTAATGATAGTGTTAATAGCAAAACATCAAAGATTGTAAAGTTGATTGCTTCCAAAAATCATAAGATTTTGGGAGTAATAATGGTGAGATAAAGCCAATTTATAGAAAATATGATTTTTGAATGAAAAGCTTAGATTGAAAGATAATTGGATGATCAAGATTAAAAGATCTGACATGCAATAATATTAGGGTTAGATTAGTGTGAATGATACAGCATAAAAGGTGGGGATTAAATTAAATAATAATTTAATCTTTAGTCGAAACTGGTTGAGACACAAAAAATTAAAGGTTGCATGCAAAGATAAAGATTGAAATAGATAGAAGATGAGAATAAATTAATTAAACAATTAAGGTTCTTTAATTAATAAAGGTTTTCATGCAAAAAATAACAATAAATCTAGATAACAGACTGATTACCACAAAAAATTTGTTCGTTAAAGATAATCAAATATTAAATCACTAGATAACTGAATGATCTATATATCTAGACTTAAGTGATAAATGACTAATTAGATAACTAAGAGATTACCTAATTATAGAGGAATATTCCAAGGATAAACCTTTTATGAATTAAATAATAATTTTATTCAGCATTCAAGATTTTAGGATTAAATTAAATAAATTAAGATTTATTTAATTAAATGGAGAAAAGGCTAAAGAATAAATAAATAATTAAATTTATTTAATTAATAGAGGACAAATGACTTTAGAAACTAATTAAATAATTAACATTATTTAATTATGAAAATGAAGATAAGAATTATGACGAAATTAAAGTCGTAGGCCTAGGACAATTTTTAGTGTATACAAAATCAAGTGTCCCTTTTCTTCTACTCATCCTCAAGCCTCTTTATGATTTACCACTTCCTCTTTCTCTTAAAAACTTCATTAGGTGTAAAGAAATTTCTTATTACATCTTCTTCATAATCCATTACATGGGTAATCCCAGTTTTAGTGAGAAGTGTCTGCTTTATAAAATTAATATGCCCTTTAAGATCAAAGACCCTTTCTCCTTATAAATTCAATGAATACCCCATCTTAAAATAGTTTTGTAGTTCTTCAAGAGTGTCTGACCCTACATATAGCTCCTCACATTTAGTTAGGTCAAGGAGGAATGTCACATTTTTCTATCTTTTCATAACATCTTGCTCCATCCATAACATTTTCCACATAAATTCTAAAAATGCAATTTGAATATAAAACAAATTTAGGTAAAACATGTGGGGCTTGAGGACACCCATAGACCCATATTACTATTTGGTCTACGAAGAAGAACTAGTGAAAAGTGTATCCCTACTTTGGCTTCAATGGTAAAGGTATTAACACATGTATGATTTTATTAGGAAACATTGGTGAAATATGACCAAGAGTGGCCATGACCTTTACTATGAAATCATCATGAAATATTACATAATCACTATTTTTCAATCTATTGTCCTAGATGTAACACTAGTTTTATACAAGCAACCTATTCCCTTCATTATCAGTCATTCCCAAACACATTCTTTTAGTCTGGATCTATTTTCATTTTGGTACAATACTAAATGACATAGCAAAGAGTATTTCTTGAAAGTGATGGGAGCTAAGTTCTCTCTTACTTTCAAAAATCCCTCATGTAGCTCTTTCTCAATTTTAGCAACAAAGTCATGCTCAATGTTGACTTTAAGATTTTGCATCTTCATTTCCATCATCATGAGATAGGTTGGCATCATCTCTTTAACATCTATTCCAGGAACTTGCACAAAGACAAATAAGTTCTCTTGAAATATACTTGGAAATCTTCTATGGAAAATGGATCAATTTGGGAGGGGGAGATAGGTATCCTCCTATTGTTTACACCCTTTTTCATGTGTAAAGGAAGTTCATTAGTCCTATAGGTTTCTATCAATCTCCTATAATCCTCATTATTTTTTTCCAAGTTGAACTTAGTGAAAGATTGCTTGTTTAACATAGAACACTCTATAATTGCTTCTTTAGTCAGCACCACTAATGGTGAACCATTTTGCATTCTTATAGTCCTAGTAGCTAGGTGATAATATTGTGCCAATACTTTAATAAACTAAAAATATACAAAGACATTTGGGACTATCAATTTGGACAAATCTAAGGTCCAAGGATTCAAAATTGGAATCTTGCCATCCCTTTTTTCATAGAAGTACCAAAATAGATCCCACCCTGAGATAGGGATAATTGGGTCTCTACATCCATGGGATGTATCTTTAGACATATTTTTCAATCTTTTGTCTACAGAATTAGGTAACACATCTAAAATTAATTGTTGTAGGGACCTCTTCTTTGATTTAGAAACTATGGGCTCTTCCTTTTTACTTGCATGTTGACTTCTTTTGAGTGGCATGATGAATAATTTACTCCTACTTGATTTCTTTAAGTGTCTACTTGTAGAAGCAAATTCAATTCTTATACACTTGGTACAAAGCATTTTTGTGAACTTACCTAAAAAAAAATAGTTGTAGAGTCTTCCCGCTTGAACTCCCTTTCCTTTGGTATGTTGAGATGTGTGAATGATTGCCAAAACTTCATCAAGTCCCAAGTTATATTTCTTGTTGAGCTTGGTCACCTCACTATTAATGTCAATTTCCACAAAATATTTCATAATCTACCCATATTTTGAGTTTGAATACATGCCTTTGACCTTGGGAAATCAAGTGGTTTAATCATCAAATTATTTGAAAAATTGTACCACAATACCACTCTATCATTTCAAGACCATTAAGGGTAGCATTAGTAGTACCCCCACAGGATAGCAGTTTAGTTCTAGCATTGAGTGAATTTTCACCACCATACCACTCTATCATATCAAGACTGTTGTGGGGTAGTAGTAAGGTAGGGTTAGTAGTACCACCACCACACACACACCCCTTTGGACTCCCACGAGATAGTGGGTTAATTCTAGTGTTTGAGTGATTGTTCACTGCCATACCACAGTGTCACTATTTACCCCTTGTAGGGCTGCAATTTACTTTAGTTGTTAACATGTTCTCACTACCACCCCACGGTATTCATATTTGGCTATTGTGGTATTGCGGTAAGAATTTTTACATTGACCTATGTCCTATCATCTTGCACATACCTCTATTGACTATTGCAGTAGTATGATATTGGATTTTATTATGAATGTAGTATTTTAGATATCATTTTATTGAAAGGATTGAACAATTTTCTAATTTTACAATCTCTTAGTTTTAGTTTTCAGTGTCAGTTAGACGTAAGAGATCATTTCTTTGTTTGTAATGAGGAGGCTTAGTTCACCTAATGTTAAGATATCTATATGTATTATTAAATATTAGATGTTCATTATGTGTTTGGATCTAGAAAACATATAGGACATACAAGAAATAATATTCTAACTAAACAAAATTAATTTTAAATTTTCAACCAAAGGAAGAAAAATAAGAAGATTGATTGAACCTAACTTTAAATGCACTTCAAATTAGTAGTGAACATCTCAGGTTTTGTATACAATGTACCAATAGAATAATGATGATTATATTTAGAAATGTATCAATAAAACAATAGTGAATAAGCATACATTTACTTAGATATTTATTACATTCAATAATAAATTATACCATATATATAACCAAATTTTAGGTGACAAGATAACCTCTTAAGGTGACAAAACATCATTATAATCATCTATATTTCTAGCAGGAACAAAATCTTGATCATTTGTGTCTACATCTACTTGGTTTTCTTCCTCATCCTCATTTGTGACATGCAATGCATTCTCTCTCCCAATATCTTCATTGGTAATAAAAATTTCTTCTTCAAACGCTCCATCATCATCTTCATCCACTTCTTTGAATGTTTCTTGTAAATTAACATATTTCTCATTAGGCATTATATCAAAAACTTCCATGAATTTTTTTTTGAATGAGACTATATTTGAATGACACATGACCATCTTGAGATTCTTACATCATCAATTAGAAATGATTGGTTAATTTAAAGAGGGGAAACATGCGACTCATCCATCTCTAAAAAAAATTATCTTGTATTTGCACATACAAATCTATACTCATCAAATTGTGCTACAAATGGTCAGATCCACTTACATTTTAATAATATAGAACTATTTTCACCATAGTACACTAGAATAATTTGTTGGATGAATCCAACATAAAATTTCTTCTTAGTTTTGTGAAGAAATTCAACACTAACAACACAATCACAATTTATCTTTCCTTTGTCTTTTTCTTCCACTCTTAAATGACTATCATATGCCCACATTCCATTGAAACATGTAGCCCATAAATGTGGAGATTGTGAAAGCTCACTTTCCTCTGTTGTTATATCTTGACCTTCTTCTTTTGCATTACTAACTTCATTAGCAATCCATTCTTCAAATTTTGGAAAATAATCACTTCCAATCAAATCAACATGACATCTACAACTTTGAGGTTGATGTTTCCTCCAAGCTTGATTATCTTCTTCATATTTTCTACATAGAACATTAATGTACAAATAATAAGATTGATAATATAAATGTGTAAATGCAATTGAGTACATAAATTATTGTGTAATTTTTTTTTTACTTGTGCCACTTATCGAACAAAGATGTGGTTTCAAGAATATAGGCATGTATCACACATCTTTCTTGATGTGATAGCTTGAAGTGACATCCATTTCCTTCTAATTCTTCACCTGCAACTGTCTCTTCTTCATCATTGTCTCATACATGCCAATTTAAAATTTTAAAATCCTTCATATATTATATGCAAAATCACATGGCCTCTTGCATTGAATATCCCTCAGACATGCCACCTTCCAGTTTTCCCCTAATACAAACAATTTTTTTCAAAACCTTCATATATCATTGTATAGGATACATACATCTTGTTCTTACTGGGCCACAATGCTTTAGTTCATATTGTAGATGTATCAAAAGATGCATAGAAATGTTAAATATTGTTGGTGGAAATTCCCGTTCCAATAGACAAAGGACTTCAACAACCTCCTCCCTCAAACTATTAAAGTTTGAAGTATCTAATACATGTAAACTCATTCTCTTTAATATTAAGCCCAACCTTATAACTGCCAATCTTGGCCCCTTTGCCAAACTTAATATATTTACCAGAATAGGTAAAATATTCTCCATTATGACATGATAGTCATGGGGCCTGAGGCCTTTTAATCCATTAATGTCAGTTTGGCTTCTAATAGTACTACTTATATATCCAGTGGGAAAGTGAGTCTGAGACATTAATTGTAAGAATTATGCACGTTGTTCCTTTGTACAGACATAAGGAGCACCAGGTTTTCTATTATTTTCATCATCATATTTTTCAACCCAAATATTTCAATGAATATTAAGTTTTCTAAAGTCTTCACGTGATGAAATAGTATCAAAAGCACCAAAAAGAGTTTCTATAATAGTATAGGCTATATTTTTCTCAATATACATAAAGTCAATAGTATGCCTAATGGCTATATCCTTAAAGTATGGAAACTTATAGATATGCACAACCTTTTGACACCACTTTAATTACATGGATCATATCTACTACCAACAATCCAATCATTTTCAATAAATGAATTTCATTTTTCTCCATTCTCAAAAATGTAATCACCTATTATTAGCAATGGTGCTTCATGATTATCTTCTTGACCATTGAACCATGTTTTTTTGTTGATGATATGGATGATCCATTTGAAGGTAAGCACAATTTCCACAATAAATACACTTACACAAACTTATTTAGTGCCTAAAAAAATCTTGAATGTTTCAAGTAGGACATGCATGGTATCCATGAACACTAAGAGAAAACAATGGGCCATATGCAGGAAGATCATGAATCATAAACAATAAGGAAGCTCTTAAAGTGAATTTGATTAAATTGCCATCCCTTAATAATTGAATTTCTTCAATTCCTTTCCACAATTCTATTAGCTCATCATATAATGACTCTAGATAAGCATAAATTTTATCTAAAGTCACACTTTACTTTCCTAGTATAATCAATGATAGCATTAATAAAAATGGTTTAGTTGTTAACCATGGAGGAAAGTTATAATTTTATTAAAAAAATTGGCCAAGTTGATCATTTAGTACTTTGATCTCAGAATGGTTTCACCCCATCTAGAGCCAAACTCAAACTTATATTATGAAGATCTTGAGAAAAATCAGCCCATCTATTATCAAATTTTGTCCACATCTTTCAATCAGGCACATGTCATTTTTTTCAATCAGTGCTCTTATTTTGGACATTCCATTGCATAAGTTTAACAATGTCTTTCCACATATACATTCAGAGTAATCATGGGATTACCCGAAAGTGGTGAGGAACTTTTCTAGGAACCACAACTAATTTCAACCCTTCACTATACCTCACTTCATGAAATTTCAGACATTCACTCTCACTTGCAAGATTCTTACAAAATAATACACAACCATTCAAGCATGTGTATATTTTTTCATACCCCAAGCCTAGCTTAGTGATTTCCTTTCTACATTGACTTCATTTTGTTGGAAATGTGGAGTCAGGTGATAACAATAAACTTATTATGCTAATAACTGATCTACACTCTCATTTTTCCAACCAAACACCACTTGCAAATTAAGAATTTGAAGGATTGTCGTCAAACAATTGAACCTGCAATTAGCATACATAGGCTTTGAAGCATCTTCCATAAACTTGGCCCAATCATCATTTAGACATGCATTCAACATTCTATCAACTTCAAACCCTTCATCTAACATTGTTGACTCTTCATCTATTTTTGGTGCCCCTTCATCTATGTTTGTTACCTCTTCATCTCTCACGCTTTTCCATTCAATAATATCTTCATAATAATTGACATTCCAAGGGCTTATACCACTATTCCCATATCTTATCATATGCTGATAAGTCTCACTTCTTTTTTTCACCTTTCCACCAAGACATTAATTACATGGACATGGATATTTTTCCATGTACC
This sequence comes from Sequoia sempervirens, assembly GCA_007258455.2. Lineage (NCBI taxonomy): Eukaryota > Viridiplantae > Streptophyta > Pinopsida > Cupressales > Cupressaceae > Sequoia > Sequoia sempervirens. The sequence goes on along the minus strand of VDFB02075321.1, from coordinate 99,545,151 downwards.
TCTCATTGACTATTCTCTCATTAAATGCATGGTATTGATCCCTAGTCAACCTTCAACGTTGATCCATTTGTAATGTTCTAGACATAGCAACAAAAAAATTTAGACTAAGAGACAAAAACTATTTTTTTTAATTGAAAGGAATTTCCATAGCAATAGAGTTATAGAGAGAAAATAAAATAGAGAGTTTAACGAATGAATTGTAAAAAATATATATTTTTATTTTATATTCAAATTGTTGATTACATTGCATTGCACATCTTTTAAACTCAAAGCATTACTTCACATTGCATGACTAATAACTAGATGCTAATAGATGACAAAATTTCAATTACAATATATATTTTACAAAGTCAACCTATGTAATTATGCAATTACTTCACATTGCATAACTAATAACTAGGAGAAGCTGCCAATTACATTGGCTTGTCATAGCATTGCATGAGACCACATTTCTTTGAGGTATTTTTTCAAAAAGTTCACTGCCTTGTCTATTCTAAAATATTTTTCAAACATATTGTCTACCAAAGCATTTTATCAAATAGTTCAGTACCTTGCTACTATGGCTAAAATCCTAAAACAAGTGCTTTTGAACAAGATATGGATGCATGGAAAAAATATATCAAAGCATAATAGTAAGCAATAGCATAGACAAGGAAGTGAACTGGTTAAAAAATTCCTCAAAGAAATATTGTCTCATGGTGATGGAATGCCATAACAATCCATAGTAGTTCTCTTGTCATGGAATTCATCATGGCATACCATCAACATGAGACCACATTTAATCGAGGCATTTTATCTAAAATTCATTGTGTTGTCTATCCTACCACAATTTTCATACATGTCTACCAAATCATTTTATCAAATAGTTCACTGGCTTGCTAGTATGGCTAAAATCCCAAAACAGGTCATTTAGAAAAAGCTATGGATGCTTGGAAAAAATATATCAAAGCATAATAGTAAGCAACAAGCTATGGTCTCAAGTTTTTTTTTGGCATGAAAATCAGCGTGATTTTATTTGCATTCTTTTGAAGGTTTTAAATTCATTTTTTTGGAAATTTTGTTGTTTGAAATGGGGAAAAATATTTGTGGTCAATTTTTTGCACTTTTTAATTGTAGGATTCTCATAGTTAGTGAAAAAGGTAGTGTTCATGAAGGAATGGAAAAGATGCATAAATTATCTAAATAATACCCGTATTGTGCAATTGCATCAAATCATTTAGAAAACCATTTTTTCTTCATAGGGCAGCATTTTCTTATCGAACAATTGACTGAGACAAATCTTGTTTGAACTGATCACCCTCTCATGAAATCTCATTCATATTATAATACTACACATTCTTATCATAGTAAAGGTTATTATGACACAACTGGCCACTACAACATGGCATCAATCAAGGAAAGGAAAAGGCCACAAGATTTTGTGGATAGGTTCAATTGAAAGTAGGAGGTCTTAAGAGTTCTCTCTCAAATTTTGAAAAGGTTCTATAGGTCCACCTTGAGAATTGTGAGAGCCTAAAAGTTGTAGGCCATATATATGCTCAACAAGGGTAGGCAGAGAAGGATTTGGAAATTTTAACAAAGGTAACTCACATAGATGCACATGATGCACATGCATTTATCAAGATGGGTGAGTTACTAATATCGTAAGATCCCATTCTAGCCAAGGATTCTCTTAAGATGCCAAAGTCTCTTTTGAAGAAGAGCAGAAAATAAGTACCCATTCAATTGTTAAAAAACATTGGCATTTTTCATTTTGAGCGTGATGAAAAAGAGTTGGCTCAACAAAATTTTATGGAGGAATTAGGAAATGGCATTCTACCTCTACATAAATTTCTATTATTAGTCTTGTACATTTTTTACTTATAGGATTCTCATAGTTAGTGAAAAAGGTAGTGTTCATTAAGGAATGGAAAAGATGCTTAGAGCCTTTGAATTATTACCCATATTGTGCAATGACATTGAATCATTTAGTAAACTAGTTTTTTTTCACTATGTGGCAACATTTTCTTGTGGAACTATTGATTGAGACAAATCTTGTTTCAACTAACCACCCTCTCATGAAATATCATTCATATTATAATCGTGCATGATCTTATCATAGTAAAGGTGATTATGACACAACTGGCCACTACTACATGGAATCAGTGAAGGAAAGCCAAAGGCCATAGGATTTTGTGGAAAAGTTCAATTGAAACTAGGAGATATTAAGAGTACTCTCTCAAATTTTGAAAAGGTTCTAGAGGTTCACCCTGAGAATTGTGTTAAAATTTGTAGGCCATATATATGCTTAACAATGATAGGAAGAGAAGGATTTGGAAATTTTAAGAAAGACAACTCACATCTAGATCCATATGATTCCCATGCATTTATCAAGATGGGTGAGTTATTAATATCATCAGACCCCAATGCAGCCTTAAGACACCAAAGTCTCTTCTGAAGAAGAGATGAGAACAAGTACCCATTCAATTGTTAAACAACATTGGGGTTTCTCATTTTGAGCATGATGAAGTAGAGTTGGCTCAACAAAATTTTATGGAGGCATTAGGAAATGATGTTCTACCTCTACATAATTTTTTGTGGTTAGTCTTCTGCCTTTTTTACTTGTAGGATTCTCATAGTTAGTGAAATAGGTAGTGTTCATTAAGAAATGGAAAAGATGTGTAGAGCCTTTGAATTATACTCGTATTGCGCAATGGCATCGAATCATTTAGCAAACCATTTTTTCTTCATTGCAAGGTAGCATTTTCCTGTGGAATAGTTTACTGAGACAAATCTTGTTTCAACTAACCACCCTCTCATGAAATCTCATTCATATTATAATCTTGCAACATATTATCATAGTAAAGGTAATTATGACACCGCTAGCTACAACTACATGGAATCAATCAAGGAAAGCCAAAGCCCATAGAATTTTGTTGACAGGTTCAATTGAAGCTAGGAGATCTTAAGAGTTCTCTCTCAAATTTTGAAAATGTTTTGGAGGTCCACCCTGAGAATTGTGAAATCTTAATATTTGTAGGCCATATATATGCTCAGCAAGGGCAGGCAAAGAAGGATTTGGAAATTTTAAGAAAGGAAACTCGCATAGATCCACATGATTCCCATGCATTTATCAAGATGGGCGAGTTATTAATATCGTTAGACCCTAGCATAGACATATATTATCTTAAGAGAATAGATTCTCTTCTGAAGAGTAGAGAAGTACCCATTCAATTGTTAAATGACATTGGGGTTCTTCATTTTGAGCGTGATAAACAAGAGTTGGCTCAGTTCAATATTTTATGGAATCATTAGGAAATGATGTTCTACCTCTACATAAAATTTTTTGGTTATTCTTGTGCATTTTTTTACTTCTAGGATTCTCACAGTTAGCAAAATGGTAGTGTTCATGAAGGAATGAAAAAGATGTGTAGAGCCTTTTAACTATACCTGTACTATGAAATGGCATTGAATCATTTAGAAAACCAATTTTTCTTCACCCTAGGGAAGCATTTTCTTGTGGAATAGTTGATTGAGACAACTCTTGTTTCAACTAATCACCCTCTCATGAAATATCATTCATATTATAGTCTTGCATGATCTTATCATAGTAAAGGTGATTATGACACCACTGGCCACAACTACATGGCAACAGCTAAGGAAAGCCAGAGGCCACATGATTTTGTAGATAGGTTCAATTAAAGCTAGGAGACCTTAAGAGTTCTCCCTCAAATTTTGAAAAGGTTCTATAGGTCCACCCTGAGAACTGTAAGAGATTAAACTTTGTAGGCCATATATATGCTCAACAAGGGTAGGAAGAGAAGGCTTTGGAAATTAAGAAATAAAACTCATATAGATCCACGTGATGCCTATGCATTTATCAAGATGGGTGAGTTATTAATATCATCAGAACCTAGTGCATCCTTAGATTCTCTTAAGACAACAAAGTCTCTTCCAAAGAAGAGCTGATAAGAAGTACCCATTCAATTGTTAAACAAAATTGGGGTTCTTCATTTTGAGCATAATGAACAAGAGTTGTCTCAACAAAATTTTATGGAGGCATTAGAACATGATTTTCTCCCTCTACATAAATTTATATGGCTAGTCTTGTGCATTTTTTACTTGTAGGATTCTCACAGTTAGTGAAAAAGGTAGTGTTCATGAAGGAATGGAAAAGATGGGTAGAGCCTTTCAATTATACCTGTATTGTGCAATGGAATTGAATCATTTAGCAAACCATTTTATCTTCATTGTAGGGAAGAATTTTCTTGTGGAATAGTTGATTGAGATAGCTCTTGTTTCAACGAAACACTATCTCATGAAATATCATTCATATTATAATCTTGCATGATCTTATCATAGTAAAGTTGATTATGACACAACTGGCCACTACTACATGGCATTAGTCAAGGAAAGCCAGAGGCCATAGGATTTTGTGGATAGGTTGAATTGAAACTAAGATATATTAAGAGTTCTCTCTCAAAATTTGAAAAGGTTCTAGAGGTCTACCCTAAGAATTGTGAGAGCTTAAAATTTGTAGGCCGTATATATGCTCAACAAGGGAAGGTAGAGAAGGATTTGGAAATTTTAAGAAAGGAAACTCTCATAGATCCACATGATGGTCATGCATTTATCAATATTGGTGAGTTATTAATATCATTAGACCCCAGTGTAGCCTTACATTATCTAAAGAAGAAAAAATTATCTTTTGAAGAAGAGAAGAGAAGAAGTACCCATTCAATTGTTAAACAACATTGGGGTTTTTCATTTTGAGCATGATGAACTAGAGTTGACTCAACAAACTTTTATGGAGGTATTAGGAAATGATGTTCTACCTATAAATAATTTTTTATGACCAGTCTTGTGCATTTTCTACTTGTAGGTTTCTCACAGTTAATGAAAAAAGTAATGTTCATTAAGGAATGGAAAAGATGTGTAGAGCCTTTGAATTATACCTGTATTGTGCAATGGCATTGAATTATTTAGCAAACCATTTTTTATTCATTGTAGGGTAGCATTTTCTTGGGGAATAGTTGACTGAGACAACTCTTCTTTCAGCTAATGACCCTTTCATGAAATATCATTCATATTATTATCTTCCATGATCTTATCATAGTAAATGTGATTATGACACCATTGGCCACTACTACATGAAATTAGTCAAGGAAAGCCAGAGGCCACAAGATTTTGTGGATAGGTTCAATTGAAGCTAGTAGATCTTAAGAGTTCTCTCTAAAATTTTGAAAAGGTTCTAGAGGTCCACCCTAAGAACTATGAAATCTTAAAATTTTTAGGCCATATATATGCTTAGCAAGGGCAGGAAGAGAATGATTTGGAAATTAAGAAAGGTAACTCACATAGATCCATGTGACGCCCATGCATTTATCAAGATGGGTGACTTATTAATATTTTTTAGACCCTAGTGCATCCTTAGATTCTCTTGAGACAACTAAGTCTCTTCTAAAGAAGATCAGAGAAGAAGTACCCACTCAATTGGGTATGTGCAGGATCATCATGAAAAAACAAGCCCTTAAGTGGCAAAAATTTCAAAAAAAACAGAGTTAGGCAACTTGACGTAAAAATTTGAATAAGTTATCTATATTATTTAAAAAATATGTCAGAATAGAATCTGTAGCAAGTTGAATGTAGTTTCTAAACTACTAGGTTTGTTTACAAAAAAAAATCTATTTGGTGAAAATTTGAATTTTCAATGCAGTGGTAATTAAATTTTAGGGAAATAATAATAAGTATCTATCTGACCACCCTAACCACAATAAAATGATAATATTTTTTTATAAGATTTTAGATATAAGTAGAGTACTCATGCCCGATGTGATGCATATTGTTTTGTAATTTTTTTCCAAGTAAATAATTAATTATTATTTTTTATTACAACTTTTTAAAAAAATATAAAATTTGTATGACCACCTTAACTTGGTCAAAACTTCATGAAATTGAATTTTTATTTTTTAATCCTATAGTATGCAAAGCATAAAATGTGATGCATGTTTTGGATTCAAAAAATGTGATACCATTTGAAAGCTATAGATGTTTTTCACTCAGCCTATCAATCAGGACTTTAGTCATAATTTGAATAGAAAATGAATAATAATTAATTATTAAATTCAAAGTAAAGAAAAATTTATATTGGTGGAAAGTTGAGAATCTCCTTTAAAAACCCTTTTTGTTTCTTCAATTTTTGGTAAAAAAATAGTCGTTAGCCACATACCCATCGTATTGCCACTTTTTGGCCCATCATGATCATGCACATACCCAATTGTTAAAAAACATTGTGATTCTTCATTTTGAGCATGATGAACTAGAGTTACCTTGACAAATTTTAGTGAGCCATTATGAAATAGAATTTGGGTTGAATTCATAAATAAAAACCCAGTGCCAATTATGTGGTTTCTCCTATGTTGTTTAAGGATATGAAATTCTTTGATCGACTAGAAGAAGGTGGTGTTTCACTTGAGTTACCATGGGAAAATGTCACAACACTATTTAATCTTGCTAGATTGTTTAAACGACTACATGATATTGAAAAATAAAATATTTTATATAGGATAATAGTGTTCAAGTTTCTTAATTCTATGGATGCATATCTATGTCTTGCAACAATGGCCCAAGCTCAGAATGAGATCCATCTAAGCCTAGAATTGATTTGGGATGCACTTAAGGTGGATAAATATTCATCAAATGCTTTATTTACGCTTGGAAAAATGGAACTAAAAATAGTTGACTGGCTTAAAGGAAAAGAAACAATTAAAGTTGTACAAAGTGAATTAGATGCAAAGAATTCTTATGTTGACATTTCACTTGGAAATGTGAATTATTTTGCATCTTTTCACAATGAGAGAAGGGATCCAAAGGTGGAGGCACAACATCTTGAGAAGGCTAGAGAACTATATTGAAAAGTGTTGGCACAGAGACTAGGAAATGTTTATAGTGTAAATGGGGAAGCTATTGTGCTAGATGAAAGGGTTCGATTTGATATTGCAAAGGAAATTTTTACATAGGCACAAGAAGTTGTAGTAGGGAACATCTTTTTTCAGATGCCTGATGTGTGGGTAAATCTAGCACATGTTTAATTTGCACAAGGATAGTTTGTGCTTGCAATGAAAATGTATCAAAATTGTTTGAGTAAATTCTATTTTGGCACTGAAACCTAAATTTTATTATATTTATCTCAAACAAATTATGAAGTAGAACAGTGGAAAGATTGTAAAAGAACATTATTAAGAGCAGTAGATTGTAACTATTGTAAGTTTCCAATCAAAAAGCTATAGTTTTTGTGTTTAATGTAATAAGGGTTTCAAATTACCTCTGAATTCATTGTAGAGGGTGTCCCCAATTCCAAGTTCACTACAGAGGGCCTTATCGACTTCAAATTCATTGCAAAAAACTTTGAATTCCTTGCCATTGCCCACCTTTTTAGAAGTATCCAAGTCCTCTCTGAATCCTTATCGCCCATGCAAGTAGCTGTTATAACTGATAAAAATTCCTTAGTGCCATGCTAACCTACAACTAACAAATGAAGTGAGAAATATTTTTGCAATGAACATGAATAAATGTAAATAAGTACCAATACATCGACATGTGCAATACATCGAGTCAATAATTGGATGAAATGTGTTTTTAAATTTTTTTCTAATTTGTATTTGGTGACTAACTATTTAGTCATTTTTATTTCTATGATTAAATAATTTTTTAGTCAATGACCAAAATAGTTATTTATTTACTCATTTATAGCTGAGTTGCAAAAAAATTAGTAGAATTTAGTCATTTTTAGTTGTTCTGACTAAAAGTTTTAGTCACCTAGTCATATATTTTCCAAATACTACTAGTTATTTGACTTTGGGATTGGGGATGTGAATTTTAAATTGGTGTTTTATTCCTCCCAAAGTGTTGGATAAATAAAGTGGGATTAAAAATTCCACATAGGATATTTTGGAGGAATAAGTTGAATTAAAAAATCCACTTGGGCACATTGGAGAAATAAAAAGGAATTTTAAATTTCTTAAGGGATGGAGATAGATTATCCAAAAGGGGAAAGCCTTTATGAGAGTTGACCATGGCACCCTTGCCATAAATGGTAAAAGGACAAGATTAGGTGTTAATTAATCTTTGATTAAGGGTTCTGCAAATAATTAAGAGAATTGATGGTGGATTAAGGGCAAGCTGCAAAATATGGAGGATGTGACACTAATCACCATTAGTGATGGCCACATCCTAATCATAGATTGATTAAAATAATCTAGATTAGAAGAGGATTATGGAGGATGTTGACATGAAGAGAGAATGAATGAATTAAAAATTGATTTTAATTTATTTGGTTAAAGTGACTAAATTAAATAAATTGGACCATTTATTTAATTTAGAGATGAAGGGGATTAAGGTATTTAATAAACTAATAAAACACCTTAGGGAACCTTAGGGATAGGATAAATGTCAGCCAAATAATAAATTATTTGATTGGTACAGTTTAGGGACATGAGATAGAAGAATACGAGAATGAATTTGACCATATGAGGGTGGTAAAATATAGGTGTCTACAATTACTAGATTAGATGTAGGGACTTTAATAGGAATTGTCCCATTTAGACTATTTTCTCAAACACCTAATTCATTTCATTCCACATTTGTAAAAAATCAATTTTAACATGTATTTTATCATATATCCGACCATGCGGGCGACATACATAATCTAACCATTAAGTATAACACATCATCTTTCGAAGTCACATGGTAGTTTGAAGAAAATTTTCTATTTCATGCCTATATTTTATGTAACTCTACACTCCAAATTGATCTCCTCTCCTTAGTGTTCAGTAATTAAAATTTTAGAAGTAATTACATATAACCACCTTGAGTATATAGAAAAGGGATGAGATGAGAAAATAGGAATGGAATCTAACTTCTTCCATGAGTGTAGGACATGTGTCAATGATATGTCATGTACACATTGTTGACAATGATTTCACTCACAACAATAGTGCAGATAAATTCCTCACAAGCAAACCACAAAGAACCTATCTTCTTGAAAGACTTAACCAGAGAAACCTTCAAGGTGTCTATGTTATAGGAAAAGGGTTGACTTAGCTCAATCCCAAGTCTTTAGTAGTTAGGTCTTGACTATACTAGGTTCACATTAGGGTATGATGTGATATTGTTGTTAATCTCAAGGGGTCTATGGTTGATCGTATCTTTATTAAGAATATCTCCAATTTCGTTAAGAATCATAAACATCAGATACAATATTTCCAATTCAATCATAAAATAATCTCATGAAATCAAAACATTTGTAATAGTATTTCATGTTTTTCAAACAAATTTTGTATCACTTAAGTAGATTTAGCTTTATACATTTAGCAATTTCATAGAAAAATGAAATATTTTCAATAAATTTATATTCCATCATATATTTTTTGGAATATTTTCAAGAATTTAAACTTCTAATCTAAAATAAAGCATAAAAAAATATTGAAAATAAAATTTCTACCAGTTATTCTCCAAGAGTTAATCAAATCAAAGCAAACCGCTTTATACTTCACCAAATTGCTTCACAACAACATATAAAACGTTGCGAGCTTTTAAAGAAAGGGGTTTTAGTTTGGACACCACGTAGGTTCTATATGCACCCTTAAATGGTGCAGCATATAGTCATGTTCAGCTGAACTAACAAAACCAACTACAATAGATACATGAGATAGGTAGCTATCAAATTGGCTTTGATATTGATTAAATTATATGTGTGTACAAGTTTTTAGTTTGGAATGATTAAAAAAATAAGAAAAAAGAACAAAACTTAGAGAAGTTTTGGCTCTTTCCACATCCACAAATTTTAAACTTAAAAATAAAAGTAGAGCAATAAATGGCCTTATATATTACAAGGCCTAAAGAGTTCAAACTTAAAGTCTTATAAAGAGAATTAGAAATAACAAATCAAAATGTAGTACATGGCATATGCCAGTTGTCATTAGAATCTTCCAGATGAAGTCAAATAATTGAATTCTTCAACAGCAATACATTTCAACTTCAAAATCTAGTGTTCAACATTCCACATAACATAAATCCATCAACATTCTTTAGGATACCAAATAGGAAATGTCCATTGGGACCGGGAATAACTTGCAAAAATCAATTTCAACAAAATGTATGTGTGACACTTCTGGTATCTGATATCTAGTACTTCCTTATATCACTTAGAGCTCAGGTTCTGGGATCCTTTCTTCATTTTCCTTTAGCTAATATTCTCGAAAAGTATTTAATATTTGGTAAATATACTATTTTTTAAATTCCCTATATTTCTTTCCAACTAAACTTGAGCCTGATGTAATCTTCTGATATCTGGAGTATCTTATCATTCCTTTGCACTTTCTTTGTTTCATAACTAACTATAGTGTTTCTACAATGTATAATATCATCAATGACTTCATGGGTTAACAACTGAATAGGGTCTTTATTTATTCTCTCGATCCATTCCTTGAAAGCTTTTGATTCCTTACCCTCCCATCCTATTGTATGGGGATCACAATCTTGATGTGCTAAAAATTCAATAAAACCTTGATCTTTATCAATCAACTTATTACATTTCTCCTTGACCTTTTCAAATACTTCTACACATTGTACTAAAGCATCATCTTCTCAATGTAATTGTTTCTTCCATTATTCACATAATGGAATTTCTTTTTCTAAAATTATATTTTCTCTTATGAATTCTTGGAAATCTATTTGCAATAGAGTTTCTACATTTTTCCTTTCAGCATCAACCTGTTCATGGAAAAATCTACATTCTCCTTCCACTCTCCAAGATTTTCAAACCAACAGTGTGCTTCCTTGCATTTCCCAATTGCATCTGTAATGAGTTCTCTTTTCCTTACCTAATACTCAATCCATTCTTCAAATACATTCATCCTATGGTGAATAGCTGCAATGGCATCCACCTCTTCTTATGACATAAGTACTAGATTATGAGGAAATTCAATATGTGCTTGATCAGATTGGGTTAATGAATTTACAAAATTCTCTTGACTAGCCACCTGTTCTTTTAACTCTCTTTTATTTTGTTTATTATTTTGTACCCTTGCAATAGTTACATCCAAATTCATTTTCATTTCTTCTAATTGTTTTGTCCAAAATGAGTTTCCAACATTTATACTTGTTATCTTATACTCCTTAGGCATTATATCATTTCTATTCTTATCTTCTATTGGTGTAGCTATATGGATTGTTCTATCTCCATCTACATTCTTCTATACAACATGCTTCTTTTTAGTTCTTCTCCTAGGCTTAGGAGTCTCCACTTCTTGCATAAAACTTTTTTGATCCAAAGGTACCAACTCTACTTCCAATGGGGAAGTCAATTCTCTGATTAACCAATTAGGCACATCTTCATCACGTTCTACCTTTGTAACACTTATCTGTTCCTAATTTCTATTTTTTTAGGAACTTCTTCTCTGACATCTTCAACCTTAGTTGTTACATCCTCTAAAATAGGATCTTCTTTAATATTCTCTAGCATAGATTCTAGATTACCAGGATTTAGCGCCATCTATTCAGTTTCAAGACTTGTATTTTCTTCTCTACCTAGGTGCTCAACATCCGATCCTAGGACATCATTTCTTCATATCCTCTTACACTAGGATTTTCTTCATCTCTAATCTTTGAACATAAAACTTGTGAAGGTTCACCATTTTCAATTTTAACTTGATCCTCCTTTGATTTCTCAAAGATCTACGATTGCTCATTATCATCGTGATCATTCCCTAGCAAAGGCTGTGAATCAAAGGTGTCTTCAATAACAATATTATTAGTTGGATTGTATCTTGTAGTCTCCCTTGTTTCCATTTCAAGAACATTAGGGTTCCCCTCTTCTGAAGAAAGTGTTCCTCTTATGAAATCTTCTTCTTTAATGTTCATAGGAATTGACCCTGTGTTTGGAGTTTCTTCCATCACTATCTGTACCATGGGTTTATCTTTGGACTTCTTTTCTTTTACTCTTTTCCACATGGCACCCCACTTATCCATTTATTCCTTAATCATAGCTTCATCTTCCTTAAAAAATTCATCTTCCTCAAAAACTTCATCTAAAACCACAAGAGTTTTTCACAATGCATGTTTCATAGTAGCCATATTAACTGAAGGGGGAGAAGTGAATAATGTTGCAGCTCTCTAAGATACATAGCTTGTCTATGTACCAATATTTTATGTTACCCTTCCTTCTTCATCAGTAGTAGGCTTGGTTCTTGGTTTTGCTATAGAAGAAGATGCCACTTTTCATTTTACTTTTGATTTAACTTTTCCTAATTCGACATCTTTATTCCCACCAACTAGTTTTAATGAAACTCCTTGGCTTTAAGCCTTAGGGGTTCTTTCTTCAAATGTATACGAGTAGCTACTTTACCATATTTCCTCTTTTTATTTGAAGGTTCCCCACACTCAGACTCATCTTCTTCTCTTTGTTTCTTTTATCTTGTGAGTATGTGGGTTTTATTCCTTTCTCTCTTAAAACTTTACAAAAAACATTTATCCATTCTTGAGTCTGTCTTATAACTGGTGTAGATAATTCCTCAACTAATTTTATTTCTTCACTTGTATAGTTTGAATCCGGAATAGGTTCATCATAGACTCTAAGTTCATTTTAAGACTTACTCAACACTTCACCATCGTCTTCCTCCATCTGATCCAAAATATCATGAATCCTAAGAATTCATGTAGATTTTAATGACAATCTATCATAGTTCTCTTTCTTACTCTATGCTCATCTTCACAATTTAGCCAATAGTCTTCTAGATTCTATACATGAGCATGATAACTAGCTATGCTCTTGGAAATATTCCCTTCATATGTCATACCACTTTCTTTGGAGTGGAAAGTATTCCAAATTATACATTTTCAACTCCTCTTCACACAAATTATTTATTTTTATTGCACTGCATATATAATTCCTTATTACAATAGGGAATCTGAAAGAAGCCTTTTTATGAGCTATGCTATAAAGAGATTAGGATGGATTTAACTATCTTACCAATTCTAACAACACCATTTTATTAGTGGGATACTTGAGTAGCATGAAAGGTTGTCCATCAAACCCTTCCACTCTAATGCAACTAAAAGTGGGGAACTGAATATACTAACCTCCAATTGATTTAATGACACTTTGTGCTTCCAAGGATAATATTTTAGCTGTCACCTTCCATTGTTTTGACCAGCTTCATGGAAGACACATTTATAACTCTCTGGTAATGCTCTTTGTATCCATGTATAGTAATTTGAGGTAAATGAGCATATATTAAATTATTTCCTACTTCTCTGCCCATAGTACCAACTCTTTTCAACCCTTGCTTGTCTCACTTAAGGAACATGAATAAATCACATATGATGACATATTAAAACATCTAGACTTGGAAAATTCCTTTATCTGATCATGCAGTCTATCACTGATAAATCTCCCCCAATGAGTGGGCATAGGGTTTTCCATCAATTTGGATATAATTATAAACATCCATGGTTCAAATTTACTGTCATATTTCAATCCAACTATCTTGCTTAGCATCATTATGATATCTTAAACATCTTGGTTGAACATAGACCTTAGAAAAAAAATTTCTACTTTGTAATCTTCTCCTACTACCATTGTGTGTTTATAATTTCTTTGTTGCTTTCTTGGGCACTCAGGTAGGTTTTTTTTTAACCTTTATATCAATTTGATACATATAGGTAAATGTAGGTGTAATACCCCTCCTCTTGCTGGTAGGATTTAGTATTTTTCAATGCGGTTGTTTGCTTCTTGTGACGATGATGATATTGTTTGATTTGGTTAGTTAGACGTTAGATGATGCTATTGTTTCATTATGGACATGATTATTTCGTATGACAGTATGATTGGTTATATTAGTTGATTTTCAAAATTATGATATGATGCAGTGATTTAATTAGATATGTTATGAGATGATTGTTAGTTAGAAATGTTGATTTATTGGTTATGTTATGATTGTTAGAATAGGTGTGATGAGGGACAATATGGCATCACTCATTCGCGAGTGCCTTGTTATGTTGCGATTCCTTCTCACAATGCAATACTTTGATTTAATGCTTTGATGATTATATATATATGTATGCACATGTACACAACTTCGTTTGTATGCAGGATCGCAGGTATAAGTCTCGATTCCACCTGCTTCGGCAGGACAGGGCGAGCACCAAATAACCCAACAGATAAATGTTGATACAGAGGTGACGATGAAGTCCTCCCGTCCCATGATGTCAGATCGTCTCGTTTGATTGGTATTGTTCATTTTTGTATTTTGTCATCAATTGTGGCTTGTGTTTTGTGTGTCGTCGTATTTTGATTAATGTGATATTTTATATGTTATGATTATTTAATTGATGTTGATATTTTACAAGTTGTGAATTTGTTAACTAAAGGTGGTTAATAAGTGTGTATTTTAATGTTGGTTTATTGTATGAAAATATTTAAATGTTTTATTTAATTTTTTATAAAGTCATGTGTCTTGACTATATGATAATTAAATATTAAATGTGTGTTATTTATTTTAATTAATTATCTGATTGAAGATAATTATTAGAATAAATTATTTAAATTAAATAGATAATGTGATGTGCAAGAAAAGTGGTAAAAATGGAAATAAAAGGAATAAAACAAATAAAAGAAAAAAAAAAGACAGACTGAGCCAATAGGAATGGAGAGTTGGAAAAAAAAACTAGTTTTAAAGAATTGATTTTTCTTTCAATCTGGGATTTTTTTTGGAGAGTTTTGAAGAATGGGCAATATATTTTTATTAAATTATGAATTTTTGGAGAGGTTCTCACACACACAGAAGATCAGAAAGTTGAAGTTGCTCAAGCCATTATTGAGTTCGTTCTGGACTAAGGATTGGGATCGGATTTGAGGGCATCAGAATCAACCAGGCATCTTCAGTATTTTGAATAAGCGCTGGATATCAGGTTCCTTTTATATTTTCTTTCTAGTACTTCCTTCTTTTATCTTTCTGCTTTAGAGAAAGCCAAATAAAATCAGTTAGTCATGAGTTGTGTGAATAGGGAAAAACTGTTGTTGAATCAAAAATTAGGAAAAGATATTAGATTTAAACTTCTGAAAAGAGGAGAAAATAAATATTGTATTGAACTGTTTTCCCTTTTGCCAAGAACAAAAGAAAAAACCTTAGCATCTGAAATGAAATATTCAGCTTAACAAAAAAAAACAAAAAAAGATTTAGGGAAAATAATGTCTTTGTTGAAAATAATAAATTTGGGGTTTATTGTTGGATATAAATATTTATATATTTATGTATGGCTGGAACTGTTCATTGCTCTATATTTTTCTTTTATTCTGTTATCTGTTATTTATCCTCTGTTCTTTATTCTGTATGTTAATATATATATATATATATTGACTTATATTGTTTTATATTTTTATATTAAAGTTTTCGTCGGCCGTACGCCTATCAGCAAATAAATTTTATAATTTTTGAATTTCGTATAAGGGCTAAGAATTTATTATTGAGAATTTCTTTTATAAAAAAAAATTTGAAATTTGAGGGGGGTTGGGTCGGCCTGAGCCGTACCCGTCCCATCCCCTCTCCTCTCTGTGCACGGCAGCCTAAGGACTGCCACAGCAGTCCTAACGACTGCTGGGCGCAGTCCAAAGGACTGCCACAACAGTCCCTTTGGACTGCAGTCCGCAGCAGTCCCAGGACTGTTGTACGCAGTCCTTGGGGACTGCGCGCGGGCGGGCTGTTATGGCCGCCGGCCTTGCTATATGGAAAGTTTATAATTTTATTTTTTTTCATTTTTACTTTCTTTTTACTGCGTGATTTATATATATATTTATAAATAAATATATAGATATATATATATATTTATTTATATTTATATATATAAATAAATATATTTTGGTTTATATATATATCATTTTTATTTTATTAAATATTAAATATTAAAATTTATTTTATTTAAATGAAAGGATATTTATTTTAGTATATTATAATTTATGATGCAAATTGTGTATTTTAATTTTTAAAATGATTAATGATGTTTATATTTAGGTATTTATATTTTGAAGGAATTAGTATTATTCGATGTGATTGAACAAACATTTTAAACAAAATATAAGCGTTAATTTGTTATTGTATAGTTTATATATATATGTATAGGTGTTAAAAGTTATGATTTAAATTTAAAATAAAATAAAATAAATATATATATACATTATTTTATTTTATTTTATTTTATGTGATTTAATTGGGAAAACATGAAGTTTATTATTTTTGAAAAATTGAAGAAAGCAAATTAGATAAGTTAGTCAATAATTTTATTGTTCGTTAATTACGATTCTATGTCGAGTAAATTAGAGATATATTACGTAATTGGTCAAATCGTCTTCTTGAGTTAGAAAATCGTGTGGTGTTGTTATTGTCTTCTATTTATTTTTATTGACTTTATCCTTGTGATGTGGGAACTCTGTTGTGTTTTTGAACCTCGTTTGGATTATTGCAAATCTCGGTCTCCTCCAGAGGCATGTCTTATATCTTTGATGTTTATACTTGTATCTTTGCGATTAGAGTATTTCATGCTTTTGAGCTTTATTATTTGGAATGGTTGTACGTGGTTGTAGTCGTTGTGAGTACGATTTATAGCAAGATGGACTTGCCTCGTATATTCTTGTGTTGAGTTTTATGCTGTAAAAGTTATCCTCGTTTGGTTATACTTTTGGAAATTGATACTGGATGATTTATGTTAGGAAGGGTTGAACAGTTTGTTAAGACTTTTGGTTATGAGATATCGCGAGAGGATTAATGCCTTGCATGAGCTTGTTTTGAGTATTATATTTTATTGTTCTATTCAACCCTTGCCTAGTTTTGATTCATGTTAGGGGTCATAGGGAGAGTGGCTCTTCGTGGGCGCCGGCGCCTCAGGATGAGGAAGGGCTCAGGATAACCCACGAATGAGTAAGCTAAACAAGTGATAACCTAATCAATAGATTTAGGGGGTTGGGTAGTTTTAAAAACACAAGATAATAAAACATTGGATTCCTCGGCTATGCATTAGGGCTACCTTAGACTAGTGATAGACTGAGAAGGCCATGGTCGGCATAGTCATAGTCTCATCCTCATGAGAGACTATTGGCTCCGCATTAGCTACCCTATGGTGTCGGCGCCTCAGTTAGGAGGAAGGGCCAGGATATCTGTAGATGGGTGTTGACGCCTCAGTTGGAGGAAGGGCCAGGAAATCCCATGAGAGCTATGCGATGACACTCTCCACTTGACACCCTTGTTGTTTCGTTGTTGTTGCCTCTGGATGTTATCTCTTTATGATGTTTCCTTGAATTCTTGTGAATTGATTTTTGATTGTTAAGTGATAGTACTTCATGTTATCGTGATGAGTTCTTGGTATAATCTTGTCATGTGATTTGTGAAATTTGATGGTTGTTCATTGTAATCTTGAGTTGTACTTGTTATGTATCATGTTGTTGTTGATTCGTATTGACATTCATGGTCGGGTTCACTTCCTCGTCACCTCTGAGCACGGGGGGTGAGTTACTTGTAATTCACATGGTTGGGTGGAACGTGCTCCGCACCCGTTGGGTTCCCCATCAGCATCTTGTATTCTCAGCTTTCCGTGCAGATATTCCAGTGATCAGTTGTACTTCATGTTCATTATTCTTGTATCAATCCCCATGTTGGGAAATTCAATGTAATTCATGTATCAAAGAAAATTGTAATGTAATATTATTTCAATGATGTAATAGTTAGGTTTGATTTGGATCTTGTTAAAAGATTCATCATGGATGTAATTATGCGATGTTATCATACTCGCATCATGGCTATCAGTTGTATCATTGTATATGGTTTTCATAAATTAAATGGTTATGTTGTTTTCGTTATCTTTATTTTGTTTTGTGGTTGCAATGTAACCTCGCGTGCCCCAGAGAACCAAGTGTATTAATGTTATGTGTTATGCTATGCGTTTATGATTTAATGTTATTGCATGATTACTTTTATTATAAAAAAAAATAAAAAATTATTCGCGTTATATGTGTGTTCTCTGGGGTTTGCACGACGGGCGTTACAGTAGGAAGTCCAAATGTATATATAATTCCTTTCTCAAAGATATCTGCATAAGTTCTTCCCTCCTTCTCAATGAATCTTTTATCTAGGCTGTAGTATTTTATACATTCCATAACTAATTCAAGGGCCTCCATTGCTAGTGGAAACCCTCCTGCTAAAAGTAACCCACTTGCTATGACATTCCTATTACACTGAGAAGCATTTTCTTTCCATGCTCATGTGATAAATTTGACATCAAAATACCATCACATATGAGTATAATTAGCTATCCCACCAATTGGTATAGCTTGTGAATTGTAGTATTTGAATTCATCTTCTATTTTCACTTTAGAAGTACTCATTTTTGTCGGTGTGTTCTACATTTTCAATATGTGCTTTGTGTGTGAGTTAGGGTTAAATTTAACCAATTTTCAAACAATTTATAAAACTTTCAATTCACCTTTGAGTTAAATTCAAATCAAAATAATCAACATTTCATTTTTCCAAAGGAAAATACCATCTTCTCAAGATTTTCATGTGTAAAATGATTAACAAAATTTCTATTATTTGAGACATACCTAGTTTTTTTGATGAGGACAATCCTTTTAGAGTGCAACCTTGAAACCCTTGGTAGCTATGTTAGTGGTTTCTAAAAATTTACCTTTCCTTGCTCACCACAGTATTAGTTTCATTCATTCAATGTCCTTTATAAATTTGTAGTATGACATGAAGTAGAGTTTTATGAAAGTGATTGCATGCTTGAGATGATGCCAAGTACATGACTAGTTTCCCACCTTCATTAATTACCTATTATAATGCATTCATTTCTCAAATAAAGGTGTAATCATGGTGAACTATGGTTCAAATTATGAACACCTAGGTTATTTGCATGGGCTCACCACTAGAGGAAAATACATCATGAAGAGCTTACATGACACTCTTGTGTCATTTTGATTTTTGCAAAGAAAAAGATTTTAAGATACATGATCATTTGTGATCACTAGGATTAACAACCTTTGGTAATGAACCTTGGAAATATTATCGAGAACTGAGACAATTACCTCCAATCTTTAAAGAAAACTAGAACAAAGAGAAGAAATGGGAGCTAGGTTCAAAAGATATCAAAAAATTGATTCAAAACATTATATAACCAAACCTTCAATTTTTGACCTTCGAATAAAGTTAACTAAAAAAACAACTATCGAACTCCAATACAAGGAAAATGCAATAACCGGGATTAACAACCTCTGGATGATGACTTACTAAGTGGGATTAAGAAAAATAAAAGATACAACATCCTTGATGCAACTGCAACAACTTCGAGATTCTAGTTTCCAGTAAATTGATAAAACTATAAAAAGGTCGGGACACAAAATCTAGAAGAGAAAATTAACTAAAGGATTGACCAAGTAAATTGAAAATGAAACTTACAATTTTACCAACTCCAAAAATGATGAAAAAGCAGGCGAAAGCGAGGAAAGGAAAGAAAAAAAAGGGTCCACATTTTTCCAAGGAGCAAAATGGGGCATGTTGTGAGACCACACAATACATGCCACAAGTTTGATAAAGGTGCCATATACACATCAGATAGGTGTCTCAAAAGGTGGGTACATGTGTCTCAACCACATGAGGTGAGAAGAAAAATGTCAACGTCCCTAAGTGGAGAATTAGTTAGTGTGAATAGGACTCTCTTAAGTAGGTTAAAAGCTAACTAGTCTAATAATATCACTATTTACATTAACAAAAAATGTTTTCTGAAAAATAATTTAGATAGAATGAACCTAGCTAGAAAATATTCTTGAATAAAACTATAATTGAATTTCAAATTCTTACATTCATTTTTGTTAATAAGTTGGCCTAATATAAGAGATAGCTATGAACTTTCACCCAAATTTTCATTATATTTAAGGTTCTTTTAAATATTCACAAAAAGGTGAAGAGTGTAGAGAAAAAATGATGTAGGAGTATTCTTGTAGGAATAGAGTAATCCTACATCATTGTGGTTGGGTTGTATACAACTATTAGAAGTTACAATATTTCATCGTATCTTTTATGTATGTGGTTTTGATATAATAATATTAGAGGCCATATCAATATTTCAAGAGCATTAGACCAAGGATAATAAAAAATAATTGCAAAATCAAGTAGGTAGACTTCTACAATTATAGAATAAATTTTAGTCTTGGAAACATTCAAGGAGAACATAAAAATGGTTATTGGGGTACCAAGAGACGAAACTAGAGATCATGAAATTTATTTACCATTATTTTTTGTTTGATTTATAAATTGGAATTACTAAGTATGTATAATATCATAAAATTTCACCCCCAATGCAATTTCACATTACATAACCTCTACTATAGCCTAATAAAAATGATAATGTTAATCCCACCTTTTGTTTCCTTCATTTTCATCCTTGACCCAATTGTTTTCAACCATTGAGGGAATTATTATTGATGAGGGTGCAACCCGAGACTTAGAAAATAACCCACAAACAAGAGAATAATTTTATTATTCAGAAAATGGAGCTTCTTACATGTAGAGGATCTCAAATCCCCAAGTTCTACAACACATGCAAGTTACAGAAAGCTACAGAATCACCCTTTCGCAATATGCTAGCTTGTCCCCAAAAAGTTACCCAAAAATTAGAAACCCACCCATAAATAGAGCTCCTCTTTAGTTTGGAGCCAAAACAACATTCAAATTTGAGTTTAGGCGGTTTGGCCATAAAATTACAACTTGAAGTTCAAATTTCAAAAGAACATTTGCAATTGTATCTTCTAGAAAGTGCGCCAACTTCCTGGGCCATAACTTTTGATCCAAGACTCGATTTGCAAAGCGTTTGAACCATTGGAAAGGTCTCAAAGTCAAGAACGCGCTTGAAATCCACTATGCCGATTTTAGCAAATTTTGGGACCGTTCCAGGAACTCTGAGTGCCTCAAATCTAACTCAGAAGATTTTTAGGTGCAAATAGGAAACTAAAACTGCAATATCTTTCAACCCAGAATGAAAATAAAAACCGTAAATTGGAATTTCATTATGACAAAACTGCAATATCTTTCAACCCATGAATAGAAAATAAAAACCGTAAATTGAGAATTTCATTATGACAAAAGGGTATCCAAAAATTTAAAAACATCTAAAAATTGAGAAACGATTTAACTATTTTTGGGTGATGTAAATTGCCCTTACACCCGGATGCTCACATCGGACACCGAGGTAATTTAGTGGCCGTCCGTCTCTCTCGAGATAGTGAGGGAAAAGCCCAAATGGTGGGCATAGGCAACTAGGATGAATCTTCAAGTCCTTCCTTTCCATTTCACTAGATATTCTTCATCGCCTATTCTGGTACACTCCCTCCCACACGACTATCTAGGATTTCTTCAATCTCCTCCTTTTCTGAAGTAGGTGCTGGAATCCCACACTGTTCCATCATTGGTGCTTCCTCTATGCCACCTTTATGATACTCTGTCAAATCTCAAATGTTGAACACAGGGGAAATGTTGAATCCATCTGACAACTCTACCTCATATGCATTCCCTGAATCATGCCTCTTCAAAATTTTACAGGGACCAAACTTCTTCATCTTTAATTTGTTATATGTTCCCACTGGAAACCTTTCTTTCCTCAAGTGGACTATCACTTCATCACCAATCTGAAACTCCTTATACCTTCTCTTCTGATCTTCCTTAGCCTTATACTGCATATTCATCTTGTTAATATGTTCTCTTACCTTCTCATGTATATCCTTGATGTGTTTTGCAAAATCTTAAGCTTCAACACTTTTTTCTTTTCTTGGTCCATCTTCCTCACTTCTGGAGTTGTTCTGGGGCTACCTCCATACACAATCTGGAATGGTGATCTACCAGTGCTTCTGTTGACAGAACTGTTGTAGGAAAATTATTCCTGGGGTAAGATCAAGTCCCATCCCTTGGGTTTATCTCCTACCAAACATCTCAGTAGGTTACCCAGACTCCTATTAACAACTTCTATCTACCCATCTATTTGTGGATGGTGTGTAGAACTAAACTTCAACTCTATCTTCAGCTTTTTCCACAAGGTCCTCCAAAAGTACCCCACAAATTTGGTGTCACAATCTGAAACAATACTCTTTGGCAGACCATGTAGCCTCACCACCTCTTTGAAGAACAAGTTAGCAATGTGGACTACATCATGGGTCTTTTGACATGGAATGAAATGTACCATCTTCAAAAACCTATCAACCACCACAAAGACTGAATCATTCCCTTGTTGTGTCCTTGGAAAACAAAGAACAAAGTCCATACTTATATCCTCCCACAGCCTCTCTGGTACAGGTAAGGGCTGATATAAGCCTGTATTCTGACTCACTCCTTTAGTCATCTGACATACCCTGCAGCTTTGTACAAACTTCTTCACATCCTGTGACAACTTAGGTGAATAATAATGCTCACTAATAATGGAAATGGTCTTATCCTGACCAAAATGTCCTGCCATTCCTCAACTATGCTTCTCCTTTATCAGGTTCTCCCTCATGGAACTCCTCGGGATACACAATTGACTTCCCTTAAATAAAATGCCATCTTGGATTATGAAATCTAGCCATCTTGTCCTGTCCACTGTAACAGGTTCCTTGCAAGCTTTCCAAGCCTCTGTGAAATCAAGATCTTCTACGTACAGTGTCTTAAGTTCATTGAACCCAACCACTTCAATCTGCATCTTTGTCATCAATGCATGCCTCCTACTTAAGGGATCTGCAACCCTATTTGACTTCCCACTCCTATGTTTCAAAACAAAGGTATAACTCTGCAAAAACTCTACCCATTTCATATGCCT
>VDFB02075321.1:99450125-99522185 GCA_007258455.2 Sequoia sempervirens | reverse complement strand
CTAAGAACTATGAAATCTTAAAATTTTTAGGCCATATATATGCTTAGCAAGGGCAGGAAGAGAATGATTTGGAAATTAAGAAAGGTAACTCACATAGATCCATGTGACGCCCATGCATTTATCAAGATGGGTGACTTATTAATATTTTTTAGACCCTAGTGCATCCTTAGATTCTCTTGAGACAACTAAGTCTCTTCTAAGAGATCGAGAGAAAAGTACCCATAATTGGGTATGTGCGGGATCATCATGAAAAACAAGCCCTCTTAAGTGGCAAAAATTTCAAAAGCGAGTTAAGGCAGCTTGACGTGGGAATTTGAATAAGTTATCTATATTATTTAAAAATATGTGAGAATAGAATGCGTAGCAAGTTGAATGTAGTTTCCTAAACTACTAGGTTTGGTTACAAAAAAATCTGTTGGTGAAAATTTGAATTTTTTCAATGCGATTGATAATTAAATTTTTGGGGAAAAATAATAGTATCTATCATTACTAAACACAATAAAATGATGTCATTTTTTGTAATATTTTAGATATAAGTGGTACTCGCACAGGTAGTACATGTTGTTTTGCTTTTTTAGTAATAATTAATTATTATTTTTTATTACAACTTTTTAAAGAAATAGCAAAATCATATGTCTGACCACCTTAACTTGGTCAAAACTTCATGAAATTGAATTTTTATTTTTTAATCCTATAGTATGCAAAGCATAAAATGTGATGCATGTTTTGGATTCAAAAAATGTGATACCATTTGAAAGCTATAGATGTTTTTCACTCAGCCTATCAATCAGGACTTTAGTCATAATTTGAATAGAAAATGAATAATAATTAATTATTAAATTCAAAGTAAAGAAAAATTTATATTGGTGGAAAGTTGAGAATCTCCTTTAAAAACCCTTTTTGTTTCTTCAATTTTTGGTAAAAAAATAGTCGTTAGCCACATACCCATCGTATTGCCACTTTTTGGCCCATCATGATCATGCACATACCCAATTGTTAAAAAAATTGTGATTCTTCATTTTGAGCATGATGAACTAGAGTTACCTTGACAAATTTTAGTGAGCCATTATGAAATAGAATTTGGGTTGAATTCATAAATAAAAACCCAGTGCCAATTATGTGGTTTCTCCTATGTTGTTTAAGGATATGAAATTCTTCCATCGACTAGAAGAAGGTGGTGTTTCACTTGAGTTACCATGGGAAAATGTCACAACACTATTTAATCTTGCTAGATTGTTTAAACGACTACATGATATTGAAAAATAAAATATTTTATATAGGATAATAGTGTTCAAGTTTCTTAATTCTATGGATGCATATCTATGTCTTGCAACAATGGCCCAAGCTCAGAATGAGATCCATCTAAGCCTAGAATTGATTTGGGATGCACTTAAGGTGGATAAATATTCATCAAATGCTTTATTTACGCTTGGAAAAATGGAACTAAAAATAGTTGACTGGCTTAAAGGAAAAGAAACAATTAAAGTTGTACAAAGTGAATTAGATGCAAAGAATTCTTATGTTGACATTTCACTTGGAAATGTGAATTATTTTGCATCTTTTCACAATGAGAGAAGGGATCCAAAGGTGGAGGCACAACATCTTGAGAAGGCTAGAGAACTATATTGAAAAGTGTTGGCACAGAGACTAGGAAATGTTTATAGTGTAAATGGGGAAGCTATTGTGCTAGATGAAAGGGTTCGATTTGATATTGCAAAGGAAATTTTTACATAGGCACAACAAGTTGTAGTAGGGAACATCTTTTTTCAGATGCCTGATGTGTGGGTAAATATAGCACATGTTTAATTTGCACAAGGATAGTTTGTGCTTGCAATGAAAATGTATCAAAATTGTTTGAGTAAATTCTGTTTTGGCACTGAAACCTAAATTTTATTATATTTATCTCAAACAAATTATGAAGTAGAATAGTGGAAAGATTGTAAAAGAACATTATTAAGAGCAGTAGATTGTAACTACTATAAGTTTCCAATCAAAAAGCTATAGTTTTTGTGTTTAATGTAATAAGGGTTTCAAATTACCTCTAAATTCATTGTAGAGGGTGTCCCCAATTCCAAGTTCACTACAGAGGGCCTTATTGACTTCAAATTCATTGCAGAAAACTTTGAATTCCTTGCCATTGCCCACCTTTTTAGAAGTATCCAAGTCCTCTCTGAATCCTTATCGCCCATGCAAGTAGCTATTATAACTGATAAAAATTCCTTAGTACCATGCTAACCTACAACTAACAAATGAAGTGAGAAATATTTTTGCAATGAACATGAATAAATGTAAATAAGTACCAATACATCGACATGTGCAATACATCGAGTCAATAATTGGATGAAATGTGTTTTTAAATTTTTTTCTAATTTGTATTTGGTGACTAACTATTTAGTCATTTTTATTTCTATGATTAAATAATTTTTTAGTCAATGACCAAAATAGTTATTTATTTACTCATTTATAGCTGAGTTGCAAAAAAATTAGTAGAATTTAGTCATTTTTAGTTGTTCTGACTAAAAGTTTTAGTCACCTAGTCATATATTTTCCAAATACTACTAGTTATTTGACTTTGGGATTGGGGATGTGAATTTTAAATTGGTGTTTTATTCCTCCCAAAGTGTTGGATAAATAAAGTGGGATTAAAAATTCCACATAGGATATTTTGGAGGGATAAGTTGAATTAAAAAATCCACTTGGGCACATTGGAGAAATAAAAAGGAATTTTAAATTTCTTAAGGGATGGAGATAGATTCTCCAAAAGGGGAAAGCCTTTATGAGAGTTGACCATGGTACCCTTGCCATAAATGGTAAAAGGACAAGATTAGGTGTTAATTAATCTTTGATTAAGGGTTCTGCAAATAATTAAGAGAATTGATGGTGGATTAAGGGCAAGCTGCAAAATATGGAGGATGTGACACTAATCACCATTAGTGATGGCCACATCCTAATCATAGATTAATTAAAATAATCTAGATTAGAAGAGGATTATGGAGGATGTTGACATGAAGAGAGAATGAATGAATTAAAAATTGATTTTAATTTATTTGGTTAAAGTGACTAAATTAAATAAATTGGACCATTTATTTAATTTAGAGATGAAAGGGGATTAAGGTATTTAATAAACTAATAAAACACCTTAGGGAACCTTATGGATAGGATAAATGTCAGCCAAATAATAAATTATTTGATTGGTACAGTTTAGGGACATGAGATAGAAGAATACGAGAATGAATTTGACCATATGAGGGTGGTAAAATATAGGTGTCTACAATTACTAGATTAGATGTAGGGACTTTAATAGGAATTGTCCCATTTAGACTATTTTCTCAAACACCTAATTCATTTCATTCCACATTTGTAAAAAATCAATTTTAACATGTATTTTATCATATATCCGACCATGCGGGCGACATACATAATCTAACCATTAAGTATAACACATCATCTTTCGAAGTCAAATGGTAGTTTGAAGAAAATTTTCTATTTCATGCCTATATTTTATGTAACTCTACACTCCAAATTGATCTCCTCTCCTTAGTGTTCAGTAATTAAAATTTTAGAAGTAATTACATATGACCACCTTGAGTATATAGAAAAGGGATGAGATGAGAAAATAGGAATGGAATCTAACTTCTTCCATGAGTGTAGGACATGTGTCAATGATATGTCATGTACACATTGTTGACAATGATTTCAATCACAACAATAGTGCAGATAAATTCCTCACAAGCAAACCACAAAGAACCTATCTTCTTGAAAGACTTAACCAGAGAAACCTTCAAGGTGTCTATGTTATAGGAAAAGGGTTGACTTAGCTCAATCCCAAGTCTTTAGTAGTCAGGTCTTGACTATACTAGGTTCACATTAGGGTATGATGTGATATTGTTGTTAATCTTAAGGGGTCTATGGTTGATTGTATCTTTATTAAGAATATCTCCAATTTCATTAAGAATCATAAACATCAGATACAAGATTTCCAATTCAATCATAAAATAATCTCATGAAATCAAAACATTTGTAATAGTATTTCATGTTTTTCAAACAAATTTTGTATCACTTAAGTAGATTTAGCTTTATACATTTAGCAATTTCATAGAAAAATGAAATATTTTCAATAAATTTATATTCCATCATCTATTTTTTGGAATATTTTCAAGAATTTAAACTTCTAATCTAAAATAAAGCATTAAAAAATATTGAAAATAAAATTTCTACCAGTTATTCTCCAAGAGTTAATCAAATCAAAGCAAACCGCTTTATACTTCACCAAATTGATTCACAACAACATATAAAACGATGCGAGCTTTTAAAGAAAGGGGTTTTAGTTTGGACACCACGTAGGTTCTATATGCACCCTTAAATGGTGCAGCATATAGTCGTGTTCAGCTGAACTAACAAAACCAACTACAATAGATACATGAGATAGGTAGCTATCAAATTGGCTTCGATATTGATTAAATTATATGTGTGTGCAAGTTTTTAGTTTGGAATGATTCAAAAAATAAGAAAAAAGAACAAAACTTAGAGAAGTTTTGGCTCTTTCCACATCCACAAATTTTAAACTTAAAAATAAAAGTAGAGCAATAAATGGCCTTATATATTACAAGGCCTAAAGAGTTCAAACTTAAAGTCTTATAAAGAGAATTAGAAATAACAAATCAAAATGTAGCACATGGAATATGCCAGTTGTCATCAGAATCTTCCAGATGAAGTCAAATAATTGAATTCTTCAACAGCAATACATTTCAACTTCAAAATCTAGTGTTCAACATTCCACATAACATAAATCCATCAACATTCTTTAGGATACCAAATAGGAAATGTCCATTGGGACCGGGAATAACCTGCAAAAATCAATTTCAACAAAATGTATGTGTGACACTTCTGGTATCTGATATCTAGTACTTCCTTATATCACTTAGAGCTCAGGTTCTGGGATCCTTTCTTCATTTTCCTTTAGCTAATATTCTCGAAAAGTATTTAATATTTGGTACATATACTATTTTTTAAATTCCCTATATTTCTTTCCAACTAAACTTGAGCCTGAAGTAATCTTCTGATATCTGAAGTATCTTATCATTCCTTTGCACTTTCTTTGTTTCATAACTGACTATAGTGTTTCTGCAATGTATAATATCATCAATGACTTCATGGGTTAACAACTGAATAGGGTCTTTATTTATTCTCTCGATCCATTCCTTGAAAGCTTTTGATTCCTTACCCTCCCATCCTATTGTATGGGGATCACAATCTTGATGTGCTAAAAATTCAATAAAACCTTGATCTTTATCAATCAACTTATTACATTTCTCCTTGACCTTTTCAAATACTTCTACACATTGTACTAAAGCATCACCTTCTCAATGTAATTGTTTCTTCCATTTTTCACATAATGGAATTTCTTTTTCTAAAATTATATTTTCTCTTATGAATTCTTGGAAATCTATTTGCAATAGAGTTTCTACATTTTTCCTTTCAGCATCAACCTGTTCATGGAAAAATCTACATTCTCCTTCCACTCTCCAAGATTTTCAAACCAACAGTGTGCTTCCTTGCATTTCCCAATTGCATATGTAATGAGTTCTTCTCTTTTCCTTACCTAATACTCAATCCATTCGTCAAATACATTCATCCTATGGTGAATAGCTGCAATGGCATCCACCTCTTCTTATGACATAAGTACTAGATTATGAGGAAATTCAATATGTGCTTGATTAGATTGGGTTAATGAATTTACAAAATTCTCTTGACTAGCCACCTGTTCTTTTAACTCTCTTTTATTTTGTTTATTATTTTGTACCCTTGCAATAGTTACATCTAAATTCATTTTCATTTCTTCTAATTGTTTTGTCCAAAATGAGTTTCCAACATTTATACTTGTTATCTTATACTCCTTAGGCATTATATCATTTCTATTCTTATCTTCTATTGGTGTAGCTATATGGATTGTTCTATCTCCATCTACATTCTTCTATACAACATGCTTCTTTTTAGTTCTTCTCCTAGGCTTAGGAGTCTCCACTTCTTGCATAAAACTTTTTTGATCCAGAGGTACCAACTCTACTTCCAATGGGGAAGTCAATTCTCTGATTAACCAATCAGGCACATCTTCGTCACGTTCTACCTTTGTAACACTTCTCTGTTCCTAATTTCTATTTTTTTAGGAACTTCTTCTCTGACATCTTCAACCTTAGTTGTTACATCCTCTAAAATAGGATCTTCTTTAATATTCTCTAGCATAGATTCTAGATTACCAGGATTTAGCGCCATCTATTCAGTTTCAAGACTTGTATTTTCTTCTCTACCTAGGTGCTCAACATCCGATCCTAGGACATCATTTCTTCATATCCTCTTACACTAGGATTTTCTTCATCTCTAATCTTTGAACATAAAACTTGTGAAGGTTCACCA
This sequence comes from Sequoia sempervirens, assembly GCA_007258455.2. NCBI lineage: Eukaryota > Viridiplantae > Streptophyta > Pinopsida > Cupressales > Cupressaceae > Sequoia > Sequoia sempervirens. The sequence goes on along the minus strand of VDFB02075321.1, from coordinate 99,515,771 downwards.
TTTTCAATTTTAACTTGATCCTCCTTTTATTTCTCAAAGATCTATGATTGCTCATTATCATCGTGATCATTCCCTAGCAAAGGCTGTGAATCAAAGGTGTCTTCAATAACAATATTATTAGTTGGATTGTATCTTGTAGTCTCCCTTGTTTCCATTTCAAGAACATTAGGGTTCCCCTCTTCTAAAGAAAGTGTTCCTCTTATGAAATCTTCTTCTTTAATGTTCATAGGAATTGACCCTATGTTTGGAGTTTCTTCCATCACTATCTGTACCATGGGTTTATCTTTGGACTTCTTTTCTTTTACTCGTTTCCACATGGCACCCCACTTATCCATTTATTCCTTAATCATAGCTTCATCTTCCTTAAAAAATTCATCTTCCTCAAAAACTTCATCTAAAACCACAAGAGTTTTTCACAATGCATGTTTCATAGTAGCCATATTAACTGAAGGGGGAGAAGTGAATAATGTTGCAGCTCTCTGAGATGCATACCTTGTCTATGTACCAATATTTTATGTTACCCTTCCTTCTTCATCAGTAGTAGGCTTGGTTCTTGGTTTTGCTATAGAAGAAGATGCCACTTTTCATTTTACTTTTGATTTAACTTTTCCTAATTCGACATCTTTATGCCTACCAACTAGTTTTAATGAAACTCCTTGGCTTTAAGCCTTAGGGGTTCTTTCTTCAAATGTATACGAGTAGCTACTTTACCATATTTCCTCTTTTTATTTGAAGGTTCCCCACACTCAGACTCATCTTCTTCTCTTTGTTTCTTTTATCTTGTGAGTATGTGGGTTTTATTCCTTTCTCTCTTAAAACTTTACAAAAAACATTTATCCATTCTTGAGTCTGTCTTATAACTGGTGTAGAGAATTCCTCAACTAATTTTATTTCTTCACTTGTATAGTTTGAATCCGGAATAGGTTCATCATAGACTCTAAGTTCATTTTAAGACTTACTCAACACTTCACCATCGTCTTCCTCCATCTGATCCAAAATATCATGAATCCTAAGAATTCATGTAGATTTTAATGACAATCTATCATAGTTCTCTTTCTTACTCTATGCTCATCTTCACAATTTAGCCAATAGTCTTCTAGATTCTATACATGAGCATGATAACTAGCTATGCTCTTGGAAATATTCCCTTCATATGTCATACCACTTTCTTTGGAGTGGAAAGTATTCCAAATTATACATTTTCAACTCCTCTTCACACAAATTATTTATTTTTATTGCACTGCATATATAATTCCTTATTACAATAGGGAATCTGAAAGAAGCCTTTTTATGAGCTATGCTATAAAGAGATTAGGATGGATTTAACTATCTTACCAATTCTAACAACACCATTTTATTAGTGGGATACTTGAGTAGCATGAAAGGTTGTCCATCAAACCCTTCCACTCTAATGCAACTAAAAGTGGGGAACTGAATATACCAACCTCCAATTGATTTAATGACACTTTGTGCTTCCAAGGACAATATTTTAGCTATCACCTTCCATTGTTTTGAACAGCTTCATGGAAGACACATTTATAACTCTCTGGTAATGCTCTTTGTATCCATGTATAGTAATTTGAGGTAAATGAGCATATATTAAATTATTTCCTACTTCTCTGCCCATAGTACCAACTCTTTTCAACCCTTGCTTGTCTCACTTAAGGAACATGAATAAATCACATATGATGACATATTAAAACATCTAGACTTGGAAAATTCCTTTATCTGATCATGCAGTCTATCACTGATAAATCTCCCCCAATGAGTGGGCATAGGGTTTTCCATCAATTTGGATATAATTATAAACATCCATGGTTCAAATTTACTGTCATATTTCAATCCAACTATCTTGCTTAGCATCGTTATGATATCCTAAACATCTTGGTTGAACATAGACCTTAGAAAAAAAATTTCTACTTTGTAATCTTCTCCTAGTACCATTGTGTGTTTATAATTTCTTTGTTGCTTTCTTGGGCACTCAGGTAGGTTTTTTTTTAACCTTTATATCAATTTGATACATATAGGTAAATGTAGGAAGTCCAAATGTATATATAATTCCTTTCTCAAAGAGATTTGCATAAGTTCTTCCCTCCTTCTCAATGAATCTTTTATCTAGGTTGTAGTATTTTATACATTCCATAACTAATTCAAGGGCCTCCATTGCTAGTGGAAACCCTCCTGCTAAAAGTAACCCACCTGCTATGACATTCCTATTACACTGAGAAGCATTTTCTTTCCATGCTCATGTGATAAATTTGACATCAAAATACCATCACATATGAGTATAATTAGCTATCCCACCGATTGGTATAGCTTGTGAATTGCAGTATTTGAATTCATCTTCTATTTTCACTTTAGAAGTACTCATTTTTGTCGGTGTGTTCTACATTTTCAATATGTGCTTTGTGTGTGAGTTAGGGTTAAATTTAACCAATTTTCAAACAATTTATAAAACTTTCAATTCACCTTTGAGTTAAATTCAAATCAAAATAATCAACATTTCATTTTTCCAAAGGAAAATACCATCTTCTCAAGATTTTCATGTGTAAAATGATTAACAAAATTTCTATTATTTGAGACATACCTAGTTTTTTTGATGAGGACAATCCTTTTAGAGTGCAACCTTGAAACCCTTGGTAGCTATGTTAGTGGTTTCTAAAAATTTACCTTTCCTTGCTCACCACAGTATTAGTTTCATTCATTCAATGTCCTTTATAAATTTGTAGTATGACATGAAGTAGAGTTTTATGAAAGTGATTGCATGCTTGAGATGATGCCAAGTACATGACTAGTTTCCCACCTTCATTAATTACCTATTATAATGCATTCATTTCTCAAATAAAGGTGTAATCATGGTGAACTATGGTTCAAATTATGAACACATAGGTTATTTGCATGGGCTCACCACTAGAGGAAAATACATCATGAAGAGCTTACATGACACTCTTGTGTCATTTTGATTTTTGCAAAGAAAAAGATTTTAAGATACATGATCATTTGTGATCACTAGGATTAACAACCTTCGGTAATGAACCTTGGAAATATTATCGAGAACTGAGACAATTACCTCCAATCTTTAAAGAAAACTGGAACAAAGAGAAGAAATGGGAACTAGGTTCAAAAGATATCAAAAAATTGATTCAAAACATTATATAACCAAACCTTCAATTTTTGACCTTCGAATAAAGTTAACTAAAAAAACAACTATCGAACTCCAATACAAGGAAAATGCAATAACCGGGATTAACAACCTCTGGATGATGACTTACTAAGTGGGATTAAGAAAAATAAAAGATACAACATCCTTGATGCAACTGCAACAACTTCGAGATTCTAGTTTCCAGTAAATTGATAAAACTATAAAAAGGTCGGGACACAAAATCTAGAAGAGAAAATTAACTAAAGGATTGACCAAGTAAATTGAAAATGAAACTTACAATTTTACCAACTCCCAAAATGACGAAAAAGCAAGCGAAAGCGAGGAAAGGAAAGAAAAAAAAGGGTCCACATTTTTCCAAGGAGCAAAATGGGGCATGTTGTGAGACCACACAACACATGCCACAAGTTTGATAAAGGTGCCATATACACATCAGATAGGTGTCTCAAAAGGTGGGTACATGTGTCTCAACCACATGAGGTGAGAAGAAAAATGTCAACGTCCCTAAGTGGAGAATTAGTTAGTGTGAATAGGACTCTCTTAAGTAGGTTAAAAGCTAACTAGTCTAATAATATCACTATTTACATTAACAAAAATTGTTTTCTGAAAAATAATTTAGATAGAATGAACCTAGCTAGAAAATATTCTTGAATAAAACTATAATTGAATTTCAAATTCTTACATTCATTTTTGTTAATAAGTTGGCCTAATATAAGAGATAGCTATGAACTTTCACCCAAATTTTCATTATATTTAAGGTTCTTTTAAATATTCACAAAAAGGTGAAGAGTGTAGAGAAAAAATGATGTAGGAGTATTCTTGTAGGAATAGAGTAATCCTACATCATTGTGGTTGGGTTGTATACAACTATTAGAAGTTACAATATTTCATCGTATCTTTTATGTATGTGGTTTTGATATAATAATATCAGAGGCCATATCAATATTTCAAGAGCATTAGACCAAGGATAATAAAAAATAATTTCAAAATCAAGTAGGTAGACTTCTACAATTATAGAATAAATTTTAGTCTTGGAAACATTCAAGGAGAACATAAAAATGGTTATTGGGGTACCAAGAGACGAAACTAGAGATCATGAAATTTATTTACCATTATTTTTTGTTTGATTTATAAATTGGAATTACTAAGTATGTATAATATCATAAAATTTCACCCCCAATGCAATTTCACATTACATAACCTCTACTATAGCCTAATAAAAATGATAATGTTAATCCCACCTTTTGTTTCCTTCATTTTCATCCTTGACCCAATTGTTTTCAACCATTGAGGGAATTATTATTGATGAGGGTGCAACCCGAGACTTAGAAAATAACCCACAAACAAGAGAATAATTTTATTATTCAGAAAATGGAGCTTCTTACATGTAGAGGATCTCAAATCCCCAAGTTCTACAACACATGCAAGTTACAGAAAGCTACAGAATCACCCTTTCGCAATATGCTAGCTTGTCCCCAAAAAGTTACCCAAAAATTAGAAACCCGCCCATAAATAGAGATCCTCTTTAGTTTGGAGCCAAAACAACATTCAAATTTGAGTTTAGGCGGTTTGGCGCCATAAAATTACAACTTGAAGTTCAAATTTCAAAAGAACATTTGCAATTGTATCTTCTAGAAAGTGCGCCAACTTCCCGGGGCCATAACTTTTGATCCAAGACTCCGATTCGCAAAGCGTTTGAACCATTGGAAAGGTCTCAAAGTCAATAACGCGCTTGAAATCCACTACGCCAATTTTAGCAAATTTTGGGACCGTTCCAGGAACTCTAAGTGCCTCAAATCTAACTCAGAAGATTTTTAGGTGCAAATCTAGAAAAACTAAAACTGTAATATCTTTCAACCCAAGAATAGAAAATAAAAACCATAAATTGGGAATTTCATTATGATGAAAAGGGTATCCAAAAATGTAAAAACATCTAAAAATTGAGAAACTTGAAATTTAACTATTTTTGGGTGATGTAAGATTGCCCTTACACCACTGGATGCTCCTGCATCAGACACCCAGGGTAATTTGAGAAGTGACCCCATCACGTCTCAGATGGTGGGGAAAACCCAAATGGTCAAGCTCTGCCTTAGGCAACTAGGATGAATCTTCAATAGGCCTTCCTTTCCATTTCACTAGATATTCTTCATACTGCCTATTCCTGGTACTCCTCCCACACGACTATCTAGGATTTCTTCAATCTCCTCCTTTTCTGAAGTAGGTGCTGGAATCCCACACTGTTCCATCATTGGTGCTTCCTCTATGCCACCTTTATGATACTCTGTCAAATCTCAAATGTTGAACACAGGGGAAATGTTGAATCCATCTGACAACTCTACCTCATATGCATTCCCTGAATCATGCCTCTTCAAAATTTTACAGGGACCAAACTTCTTCATCTTTAATTTGTTATATGTTCCCACTGGAAACCTTTCTTTCCTCAAGTGGACTATCACTTCATCACCAATCTGAAACTCCTTATACCTTCTCTTCTGATCTTCCTTAGCCTTATACTGCATATTCATCTTGTTAATATGTTCTCTTACCTTCTCATGTATATCCTTGATGTGTTTTGCAAAATCTTAAGCTTCAACACTTTTTTCTTTTCTTGGTCCATCTTCCTCACTTCTGGAGTTGTTCTGGGGCTACCTCCATACACAATCTGGAATGGTGATCTACCAGTGCTTCTGTTGACAGAACTGTTGTAGGAAAATTATTCCTGGGGTAAGATCAAGTCCCATCCCTTGGGTTTATCTCCTACCAAACATCTCAGTAGGTTACCCAGACTCCTATTAACAACTTCTATCTACCCATCTATTTGTGGATGGTGTGTAGAACTAAACTTCAACTCTATCTTCAGCTTTTTCCACAAGGTCCTCCAAAAGTACCCCACAAATTTGGTGTCACAATCTGAAACAATACTCTTTGGCAGACCATGTAGCCTCACCACCTCTTTGAAGAACAAGTTAGCAATGTGGACTACATCATGGGTCTTTTGACATGGAATGAAATGTACCATCTTCAAAAACCTATCAACCACCACAAAGACTGAATCATTCCCTTGTTGTGTCCTTGGAAAACAAAGAACAAAGTCCATACTTATATCCTCCCACAGCCTCTCTGGTACAGGTAAGGGCTGATATAAGCCTGTATTCTGACTCACTCCTTTAGTCATCTGACATACCCTGCAGCTTTGTACAAACTTCTTCACATCCTGTGACAACTTAGGTGAATAATAATGCTCACTATAATGGAAATGGTCTTATCCTGACCAAAATGTCCTGCCATTCCTCAACTATGCTTCTCCTTTATCAGGTTCTCCCTCATGGAACTCCTCGGGATACACAATTGACTTCCCTTAAATAACATGCCATCTTGGATTATGAAATCTAGCCATCTTGTCCTGTCCACTGTAACAGGTTCCTTGCAAGCTTTCCAAGCCTCTGTGAAATCAAGATCTTCTACGTACAGTGTCTTAAGTTCATTGAACCCAACCACTTCAATCTGCATCTTTGTCATCAATGCATGCCTCCTACTTAAGGCATCTGCAACCCTATTTGACTTCCCACTCCTATGTTTCAAAACAAAGGTATAACTCTGCAAAAACTCTACCCATTTCATATGCCTCTAATTTAATTTTCCCTGACTATTTAGGTATTGCAAGGCCTGATGATTAGTATATAGAAAAATTCCTTCAAATAAATAATATCTCCATTTCTTTAATGCTTGAACTATTGCATAAAATTCCTGATCATATACAAAATACTTTCTCTTGGCATCATTTAACTTTTCACTGAAATAGGCAATGGGCTTACCTTCTTGGCTCAACACTGCTCCAATGGCACAACCACTGGCATCACAATCCACCTGAAACACCTTGTTGAAATCTGGGAGGGCTAGAACAGGTTGCTCTATTACCTTCTGCTTCAACAGTTCAAAACTCTTTGCCGCTCCAGTGCTCCACTTGAATTATTTTCTATCCCCTCTAATTTTTTCAGTCAGGGGTCCACAAATACTACTAAAGTTTCTAATGAACTATCTATAAAAACTAGCCAAACCATTGAAAGATCTCACCTCGGTAGAAATTCTTGGGGTAGGCCATTCCAGAATAGCCTTCACCTTCTCTGGGTCCATCTTGAGACCTTCTGCCGAGACAACAAACCCCAAGTACACTAACTCCCTCTTCACAAAACTGCACTTCTTCAGATTAATCAACAGTTTCTCTTCTCTTAACTTCTCAAAGGCTCTCTGAATATGCATCAGATGCTCATCCAACATCTTACCGAAAATCAAAATATCATCTAAATACACAATAACAAAACTTCCCATAAATTCTTTTAGTACCTCGTTCATGAGCCACATGAATGTGCTCGGTGCATTGGTTAGCCCAAAAGGCATGGACTAATCAATCATACAGGCCCTCTTTGGTCTTGAAGGTAGTCTTCCATTCATCTCCCTCTCGAATTTGGATCCAGTGATATCCACTCTTTAGATCAATCTTTGTAAAGTACTGAGCTCCACTCAAATAGTCCATCAGGTCATCCATCCTTGGCAGGGGAAATCTGTACTTGATTTTTATCTTGTTTATGGCTCAAGAATCTGTACACATCCTCCACTCCCCATCCTTCTTTGGTGCTAGTACTACAGGTACTGCACATGGACTGAAACTCTCCCGTATCAAACCCTTTCTCAACAACTCTTGAACTTTTCTGTTCAACTCCTCATTTTCTAATAGAGTCATTTTATGAGCTACTTTATTTGGCAAACTGGATCCAGGAATCAATTTAGTCTAATGACTGATCTTCCTTATTGGTGGTAAACCCTCACATACATTATCAGAAACAATATTCTGAAACTCATCCAACATCCTAGAAACTTCTTCTAGAACCTTCTCACTATCCTCCTTACTCACTCTAGGAATCAATGCATAACACACACGCTCATGTTTCATACCTTCTAAAAATTTTCTTCCATCTACATAACAAATTCTAGCACTACTACATACCTTTTCTTCGGTCTCCTTTAGGGTTTTCAACTTGTGACGAACCCCATCCTTTGTCAAGTAATAAGTGTTTAAATGGCCATCATGTATAGCTCACCTATCGAACTACCATGGCCTCCCCATCAACATGAGACATGCATCCATGGGGATGATATCACAGAGTACCTCATAATGGTAGCTCTCAATCTTGAACTTTACTAGGCACTGCTCATTGACCAAAACTTTGTGGTCTTTCTACAACCAGGAAATCCGATATGGATGTGGGTGCCTTTCCCTCTTTAGCTTCAACTTTGTGACTATCTCTTCTGACATGAGATTGTCAGTGCTTCCACCATCAATAATGACATCACAATATTTTCCTTCACACTTGCACCTTGTGAAAAATAGATTCTTCCTCTGTTCTGGTTCCTTTTCCTTAGTCACCAGGGCTCTCCTAATCACTAGGACTTCTCTCTTTTTAGCATCATCTGAATGTTCAGATTGGGCCTCCTCATCTACATGTGCAACCCTTCCAAGACCTTCTGGCCTTTTTTCTGCCCTTCCTTGGTGTTGTGGAAATTCATAGGCTCGATGCCCTTCTTCACCACACTACAAACATGTTCCTTTGAAACCACCTTTTCCAGATCCTTGTCCATATCTCCCTCATCCTCTAGCTCTTTGATCACCACTATTTTTGTCATGAGGGCAGTAGAAGTTGTCATTCCTTTGGCTTCGGCTAGTACCCACATCTTTACTTTTCTTTTCATCATCATTTTGGATTCCTGAAGGCCTTCCAATGCCCCTTCCACTTTGACCTCATCCTTTTTGCTTGCCATCAAATCCTTTGTTCAGCTTCTCTTCCACCTTCAGAGCAAATTGATACACATCCTCAATGGTGGTCATTCTGACTAGGCTTAAGTCCTCCTAAATGCTCGGTTGTAACCCATTAAGATATCAGGCTACCTTCTCCTTATTGGCCTTTGTGTGACCCGTTCTAATGATTATCTTGTGAAAATCTTTAGTGTATTCTTTCACAAATTTTCTTCCTTGCTTCAACCCTTGCAATTTCTTCAACAGATCTAACTCGTAGTCCACTGGTATGAACCACTTCTTCAGTTTCTCTACCATGCAATCCCATCTGGTGATCTTTCCTTTTCCTCTTCAATTTATTTCCAACTAGACCTCTTTCCACCAAATACTGGCATGGACCTTCAGCTTCATTTTTGAAAACTTAACCCAATCTGGATCCTCTATTTCCTCATCCTCAAAATATTCTTCTAGCTCGTTGATCGAGTGGATCAACTCTTCTGGGTTCAAACTTCTGGAATAACTAGGGACTTCTACTCTGGGTCCTTTCCTAATCTTTGAAATGACCCTTATTAGCCACATTTGGTCTTGATCAATTGCTTCTTCTTCCTCTGCTTCATCCTCACTTTCCTCCCTCACGTTTAACCCTCTTCTCAACTACTCTTGTAACACGTCAATCTGTCTCTGGAGAGCTGCCAATGCATCTCTTCCACCAATATTTATGCCACCTCGACCACCTCTGGCACCACCATGCCTACCAGGAATCACTCTTGGAGGCATCTTTCTTGACCTCGACCCACAACCATGGTCCTGGTGCGAATTGCCTCACGATTGGCGATCTGTCCACATGCTCAAGAAAACCCACTCTGATACCACTTGATGAGGGCGCAACCCGAGACTTAGAAAATAACCCACAAAAAAGAGAATAATTTTATTATTTAGAAAATGGACCTTCTTACATGTAGAGGATCTCAAATCCCCAAGTTCTACAACACATGCAAGTTGCAGAAAGCTACAGAATCACCCTTTCGTAATATGCGAGCTTGTCCCTAAAAAGTTACCCAAAAATTAGAAACCCACCCATAAATAGAGATCCTCTTTAGTTTGGAGCCAAAACAACATTCAAATTTGAGTTTAGGTGGTTTGGCACCAAAAAATTACAACTTGCAGTTCAAATTTCAAAAGAACATTTGTAATTGTATCTTCTAGAAAGTGTGCCAACTTCCCGAGGCCATAACTTTTGATCCGGGACTCCGATTCGTGAACCGTTTGAACCGTTGGAAAGGTCTCGAAGTCAGTAAAATGATCAAGATTTTCTATGCCAATTTTGGCAAGTTTTGGGGCCACTCTGGGAACTCTAAGTGCCTCAAATCTAACTTGAAATATTTTCAAGTGCAAATCTGGGAAACTAAAACTGCAATATCTTTCAACCCAAGAATGGAAAATAAAAACCATAAATTGGGAATTTCATTATGATGAAAAGGGTATCCAAAAATGTAAAAACATCTAAAAATTGAGAAACTTGAAATTTAACTATTTTTGGGTGATGCAAGATTGCCCTTACACCACTGGATGCTCTTGCATCAATTATCTAGGAAAATTCTATGATGTGCACATGTCTATGATTCATGTGAATGTCCTTATAAGATTTCTAATCATGTGGCCATTGGGAAGTTACACTTCCACTTTCCTGTGAAGTGTAACACTTCTATAGTCATAGGTGTGCCCAAAAATGGCCCTCTTGTATGCATTTCTTCATTAAAACTCATATTCTTCCCTCTCATCCATTAATTCTATCATTCCATTCAATCTAACTTCATTTTATGGAAACACATTCTCTCAATCTTCCATTCTCTTCTCTCTCTTTTTTTTCTGAAGCACTTGTACATCATTTTGGCTCAAGTTTCTTACATGTTGATGGCTCTACATCTTTGTATTGGCATCCTCAAATGTTTCATTCTCTCGACTTCTCAAGCTTGTAGGGAGGGTAACACTCTTCTTTTATTTACATTATCATACTTTTTGGATAACATATTCATATCATGCATGTTCTCTTGCTTTATCTTGTCATTCTACACTATCTATTGTCCATTTCTTTATCTTGTTGTCTCTTTAGTTGTCCATGGAGGTTGAAACACTAAAACAGGGATTTGACTGAGGTACTTTCCCTAAAATAGCTTCAACTTTATATTTATGGGTTGTTTTTGTGGAGCTTTGCGAGAGGATTCATAGTGCTAGACCGTCCTTGAGTTTTCTTCATTTAGTCATTCATCACTTCATTTCATTAGTTTGATTACTTTCTTATCTTGTATTCTTCTTGTTGGACTTTTCTTTATTTCCAATATTTTGTTAGTCTATTCAAACTATCAAGCTTTAGTTCTGAGCAGTCAGTAGGCCTTGTGAGCTTCTAGAGACTTTCTCTATTTTCAATTCGTACAAGACCATAAGGTGTAGTGGGAATGTTCACACGTTGTGTTGTCATTCTCTAGCTAAAAGCTAGCTAGTTATTCCTTGAGACCTTTGAGGCCTACTCTTTCAACTTTTGAAGTCCTTTTTCCATAAACAATCATCAAATATAAAACAATGAAGAAAACCTCCCTTTTACCCATCTTTGTCACTTGAGCTTATTTCCTTGAGGTAGTTGAAAATTCACTCCCTATAGACTCTTCCTTGTCCTAAAGACTTGAGAGTAGCCTCTACATTTTGGTGAAATCAATGTGAACCTTTCTTTCTTGCTGTCTTTGTGTGAGAATTTTTCTTCTCTCTTGTCAAGACATGTAGTGGATAGCACATTCTAACACTTTCATGAGCTTTACAACCTAATCTACTACCTTTAGGAATGTAGTATGAAGGATCTATAGAAACATTGCTATGGGGTCTAGAAGGTTCAATCCTCTTCATTCATGTCCAAATTTTGAGTACTCTATAGGACTTCCTACCAAATTTTCCCCACCTCATTTTGAAACCCATACCTCACTAGCCTCTCCTTCGATCTATTCCTTTTCCTTAGATGATGCTCTTCAAGTTCTTGATAATATGATTCACTCTTTGGAAGTAAGGCTCAAAGAGTTCAAATGGTTCCTAGAAAAAGAATATATTTATTCTTGAGTAGCTCCTCTCCTCATCAGTTTGAGGTATTTTCTTATGATTGATAGGAAAGGTTTGGAGCATCTTTGAGGTATTGAAAATATTATGGAGACCCATGTCCCATCATAAATTTTCATCTTGGGTAACCCCTAAGATTCTCATTTGGAGATTGTTGGTCACTAGCTGTATGTTCTAATACCTAGAGTGTTTTTCCACATGGTTGACATGGGTCCTTCTATCAATACTACTAATAATAAACTACCACTACATCTATGGAAATTCTTATGATCAGAGTGAACAATATTCCTTTTAGTTTTGGAGCCTCTGCATTGGGAGCTGAAATCCTCACCACTTTTGGTCATTTCACCTTTGCTGTTGCAACTAGTCAAACTCCATCAATAGATCTTGTCTTTAATGCTCTATTACAAAACATGGGACATATACAATATCAATTGGAAGAATTAAATATATCTACATCTCAACCTATGTTTCAAACCTATTTTTTTGGTACTCCCTTGTATTTTTCTATCTTGAACACCCCCATCCCTCAGGGGATGGAGATTCCTAAGTTTGAAAAGTAAAGTGGTAGAGGAGACCTACAACCACACATCTCATCTTTTAATGCCATGTGTATTGGTTTATTCCATAATGATGCTCTGATATAAAATCTAAATTCCTACATTCTCTCAGGGACACTACCTTGGAATGGTATTGCTCCTTTCCTAATAATTTTATCTTTTCCTTTGAATAGCTTGTGAATTATTTCCTCTAGCAATTCCAGGCTAATATTGGACCAAAGGTCACTTTTACCAATCTCATTTGATGTAAGAAAGGTGTGCATGAGAAGGTGATTGATTTCATTACTTGTTATCAAGCTCTCTTTTCTTATATCTTCTATTCCCTACCTAATTTTGACATGTAGTGAGTGTTCATCAGGAACTTGTAGGTGGCACTATGAGATAAATTTCTTCTAATTAAATATCTCTCTTTCACCCATTTTTGTGTTGGTCTATGTGAGTACCAAGAAAAGGTTGCTCAGTACAAGGATTCTTCCTCATCCTCCCATCATGATGGTTTATTGGTTCTATTTATCTTTGGTGAGTCAAGGAAAAATAAAGTGGTGGAAAACATGGTGTTTTTTCCCATTGATAATTTTTTTGTAGGTCAAACTAGAATATTTACAAAATTATTTGAATCTTATACTAAAGTCCTAATAATTTTATTAAAAGATTGTTCCTAGTGATTAGACTACTTTTTGACCCTTATCCCTAGTGGTATGGTGTGCAAAAGTTCTACCAATATCATCGAGTATCAAGTCATGATGATGTGTACATATTCATCGTGTAATACAAGATTAGATCCATAATGGTACCATCTAGCTTGATTTTAAAAAGAACAACTCAAATAAATCTGTAGTAAATCCTAACAACCAACTACAAATTTACATAGATCCCTTCCCATCCCATTCTACCAATCTTATCACCCTTAATTCTTCTTTTAATCTAAATCCATCTGAGTATGTGAACATGGTTTCATTTACTTGAATTCCTCCTCTAGATCACATGAATACAACACCTAATATTATATTCACCTCTCTTGACCCGCCTCTAAAAAAAGAGCCTTCTCCACTATATATCTTTTCTCGAGTAAACTATAATGTCATCACTGATATTATGGTTGACCACATGATTCAAATGACTATTATCACAAAAGAGACTCTTTTATAAACAATTTGTGTAAGGAGAAATACAAGGGATCACAAACTACACTTCACATGCATGATGAATTTTTGTTGCACACATTGGTTCCATTTCTTTATCAGTCCTAGTTAGACCTAAAACTTTGGAAGTTCCATTTTTCATGATATCCAAGTTGAACCTCTTCATATTTAGACTAGGCATCCCATGATGAGTCTCTGTGAATGTGTTTTCCATGGTCATCCATAAATGCTTGAAGTTTCCCTATGAGGGTACTTTGTACACAATCAAGATATTGGATATAGATCTTTGGTGTCACGTGGTGGCTTCTCCTTGGATAAATTTTGGCCCACCCTAGTTGGGCCTCTACTACCTAGAGGATACCTATTATACAAAGCTTATTTTAGGTATAAGACTAGGGACTCAGTGCCTAAAATTTCTTTTCCTCCTTGTTAGGTTATTTTTTTGGAAGCCCCTTTATGTGCAGAGAAACATGCTTTATCGTCTTCGCCTCTCAAGGGTAAGGGAAAGAAAGATCTTGCCCTTGGACCTTCTCCTTTTTCTCATTCCTCTTCTGCTTCCCAACCTCTAGTGGTGTCCTTCATTCATTCTACTATGTCTTGCATAGGAAAGGGAAAGGTTGGTAAACCAACAAAACTAGTTTAAAATTCCATCGAGGAAGGAAAAATGCGTTTTTGGATGGAAAACACTTTAGGGGGTTCACTACAGGGGTGGAGATTCACTAGAACCCCCTAAAGGATTCACTACCCCCTTTTAGCAAACCCCCCTTTAATGTTTTTTTCTTTTTTATTTGCATTTAAAGGGGGGTTCTTTAGAACCCCCCCTTTTTTCTCTTCTCCCCCTCTTCTACAATTTTTTTGCAAAAAATTACCTTTCAAAGCTCGGGTTGAGTATGAAAATGGAGGAAACATCATAGACCCAACTAGATAATGGTAGTCCTTGAAACGAGCTATCCATTGAATATAATTTTAATATGTTTTGGCTTTATTATGTATTTTTTTTTATTTGAGTAAGCATAGGTTTTTTGCTAAAAAGCAAGCTCTCTATTCTACACATGTGGAAAAATAGTAGATTATCATTTTTTTAAATATCAATGCACTAGATATTGATGTCCCTAATCAAATAGAAAAAAAAGAATTTTGATACATACAAAAAGGGTTATGTGTTAGAAAGTAAATCATGTATAACTTGTAACTAAATTGACTTCAAAACTTAATTAAGAAAGAAATTCAATGAAATACTATGAAAACAATTCCATTGGCTCAATATAAGATTTATGAATCTAAATTCAAAAAAATTATAATTTTTTCATTCATAGAAAAAATGTTGTGTTAGCAAGTACACATGTCACTCTTTAAGAATGGTGTTTACTATTAAAAACTAGTTTTCGAAGGAGATGGAAATATTATAAGTGCAATCTAATTCCAAACTTTTAGAAAAATCTATATTTAGAATCTATAGAAAAAAATTCACAAATAATTAGTTTGTATCATCTTCAAATTCCTCACTATTTCGCCCCTATAGGTGCTCGAAAGTAAAAATTTAGTTCAATGCCCTATTTGGCCAAAAATTATAAACTAGTATTGTGGGATCACCTATGTGCTCACATTATGGAAGTTGAAACCTTGGGTCTTCTAGCTCCTAGTTTTTCCCACTATCCCCCAACCCACACTATATGGTAAGGGGAAGCATTCTTGTAGGGTGGTTCTTGTGTCTTGGCCTTTCGGGCCTCCCCCTATTCCTGCACGTAACCCCAAGGAAGAAAAAGGAAAGGGGTCTACTATCAAGATTCTCATCTCTCTTTCTATCTCTATGGATCATCCTCCTATTCTTCCTTTAGATTATAGCCTTTCACTGACAATGCCTATGGAGGTTGCTCCTTCGATAGAATAGGAGCCCCTGACCTCTTCTCAAGTTGCACCTTCTAATTCCCATAGTTGTTGTGACTAGCTTGTGCAAGAGCATATGAACTATTTAAAGGACTTTCCTAAAGAACATGAAGCTTCCGTGAAGACTAGAGAAGAATGCTTTTCTTCTACTTCAACCACTTTTTTCTCTGCTCCTATGTTTTCTTCTCCTTCTACTTTGGTTCCCATTGTGCCCATGTTGCTTCTAGCTTCATTATAAAATCTTGACGAACCTCACCACAAAAGGGTGCAAGTGTTCATCACTCCCTTTGTGGAGCCATATCTTATCACCTCTCTCCTTGATCTCCCTCCTTTTCCATAGCTTGTTGATATGCCTTTTACAAAGTTGGTTTCCTTCATGGCTTTGTCTCCTTCTCCCTCTTCCACTCTAAGTATGAGAATTCCACATCCTCCGTTGAAGTGTAAGTTAGAGAGTGACCTCACTTCATGTGATGGTCAGAAAAAAATATTCTTCATCTTTTGAGTCTTGTTCCACCTTGTGTTGTGTTTTCCTCATGATGGAGGCACAACCCTCCCCTGAGTTTATCACTACTTGTCTTCCCAAGGTTGGAAGTGACTATTGGGTTTCTTATTTTTCTCTCATCTAATCACAACATGACATTCTTAATAAGTGCATGTTTGACTCTTTGGAAGACATCCCAACTTTTTTTTTGATCTTTGCTAGATTAATGATTCTATTCTCAAACAAGTGCAATGAAGAATACCTTGAGAGGGATTCTTTTTTGACTCTTTCTACAAGCAAGTTGGTTGGAATTTCCCTAGCTATCCCCCCTATAGGCTCATCTTCCCTCCCATTATGATGATTTAGATATGGAGTAGGACAAATTGCTAGAGGTTTCAAATTAGAGTAGTGCCTTCTTTATCTTTAGATTAGCTTTGTGTGTATTATATTTCACTATGATTTTATGTTTATGTTTGTGATTTGGTTTGGAGGACCCTTGCTACCCTTTTTGGTACATTAATACAAGAGAGAAAATCTATCGTACACTTTTGTTTGTGTCATCATTCCTTTGTATGTCATAATATTTTCCCTTTCATGTTGGGAATGATGTAGATCGTTGGGGCATTTAGGCCTCTTCCATGTTGACCCAATTATTTTTCATTTTTTCTTCATGTCCTCTTCTTCTCATTATTATCTATTTGGGGGTGATGATAGTTCATACATATTATATTATATTTATCTATCTATATCGATGAGCAGTTCAAACCCCAAATAATCAGATTCCCTTGTGATCTTGATTTCTTCGTCTCTGCTTTTCTCTTTCATGATTTTGTGGGTTTTATGTGTTGTCTATTGCATGACAACATTCCATGAATACATCTCATTGTGTATTTCATGCCACAACATCTATTTTCTTTCTCATATCCTTATAATGACATGTGCTCCTTTGTGTAGCACACATCATTATAAGGGGGGTATCATATCTACTTAAGTTTCAAAAAGTTTCAAAATATTTAAATATATGTTTTGATGTCTTATGTCTCATCATCTAGCTTGGGGGAAATCTAACTAGACCTCTATTTTCTTTTCCATGACTCTTATAAAACATAGTTTGTGGCAACCATAGGATTATTTGCATGTCATATGGTCTCTAGCCGTGCTAGCCATACCTATCAATACCACCTTTTATCTGATCAGATTATGTCATGTCATGTCTATGAAATTTTATCATGTCTATTTTTCTCTTTTTCACCTAACATGTTTTTCTGTAGCTAACATGTTTGTGGTGAGATCATAGTCATCTTTTTACAATGGAAGAAATGTTTCCTCTTTACATCTTGGATTAGCTTCTCTACACCGCATATGCCAAATTGAAGATCTACATCCTCTTCATCCTTGGTATATTATCTTCAACCTTTTTCTACTTTATCTCACACATGTTTAAGGTACATATGCTTGCTAAAGCGGGGGAAAAATTTAATGTCATAAAATTGCACCCCCAATGTAATTTCACATGTTACATAATCCTTAGTTTAGCCTAATAAAAATGATAATGCTAATCCCCCTTTTCCTTACCTTCATTTTAATCCTCGACCTTGTCATTTTTGGCCGTTGAGGTAATTTTTGTCTATGAAACTTCTATAGAATTTTGTGTGCCACATTAACATCCTAACAAGATTTTTAATCCTATGGCCATTGTGACATTACACTTCTTCCTTCCCACAAAGTGTAGCACCTTTACAATTATAGGCACACTAAAAAATGACCCTCTTACATGCATTTCTTCATTCAAACTCATATTTTTCCATCTCATTCATTCATTCTCTCATTCCATTCAATATGAATTCATTTTATAGTAGTACATTCTCTCAATATTCCATTCTCTTCTATCTCTCTTACTTTCTCAAGCACTTCTACATTATTTTGGCTCAAGTTTCTTGCACATTCATGGATGTACATCTTTGTCTCAACATCCTCAAGTGTTTCACTCTCTCTCATCTTCTCAAGCTTGTTTTAGGGAGGGTAACACTCTTCTTTTCTTTAAATTATCATACTTATTTGATAAAATATCTATATCTTGCATGTTCTCTTTCTTCATCTTGTCATTCTACATTGTCTATTGTTTATTTCTTTATCTCATTGTCTCTTTGGATGTCCATGGAGGTAAAAACACTAAAATGGGGGTTTGACTAAGGAAAGCCCCAAAAAAATCCCAACACTTTTCATTGCTTCTGTGTGTGTAGTTTATTCGTGTGGGGCTTTGTGGGAGGATTCATAGCCTTGGACCTTCCATGAGTTTGCTTCTTCCTTTTTTCTTTTGTCACTTCATTTCATTAGTTTGATTACTTGCTTCTCTAGTATTCTTCTTTTATACTTTTCTTTATTTCCGGCATTTTTTTAGTCTAGTCCAATTGTCAAGCTTTAGTTCCGAGTAGTCAATAGGCCCTGTGAGTTTCTAGAGACTTGCTCTATTTTCATTTTGTACAAGACCACAACACATCATGGGGATGTTTTTGTTCCGCACTGTCATCCTCTAGTTGAAAGAAAGCTAGTTATTCCTCGAGACCACTAAAGTTTTCTCTTTTGACTTTTGAAGTTGTTTTTCAATAAATAGTCATAAAATATAAAAATATTGCAAAATACCTCCATTTTACCCATCTTGGTTACTTGATCTTATTTCCTTGAGGTAGTTGAGGAAAATTTTCTCTCTAAAGACTCTTCCCTATCCTAGGGACGCAAGAGTAGTGAATCTTCTCTGAGCTACAATATGTTTTACAAGTTTAGGGATTTGTACCACCTTGTAGTTGGCATACATTATTGAGTATTAATATTGGTATATATTTGGGTTTCCCATAACCATTTAGGAGAGGAGGAGGTAAGGGAGAAATATAATTACAAGTTGAAAATTGAGAGTTTAAGATGGACTATGAAGGCTTTGTATTTTGTTAATAAGGTGAAACGTTGTAAATTATTGTGGTAATTTGTAATTGTTTTGGAGTATTATTAATAATTATGAAATTTTTTGAGGCTACATTTTTTTCCTCTTTTAGGGTTTTCCTACGATAAATCTACATCAATATTGTTGATTTTAATTTTTATGTGTTTTTGTTTAGAGTTGGATACATATCTAGATAGTACTTCATTATATCATCCTATCATAATTATGTCAATTAGTATCAAAGTGAAAGGTTCAAATCTTTGGAAGATAAGTGATTCCTCCATGGGTTCTTCTCTATAGTGGATTATCAAATCAAGGTGAATTACAAGGAACTCATCAAAAAATAATAAATTGAGAGATTTTTTTTGGAGTAATTAGGATAATCACTATATAATTAATTAATTATTATGTCCCTTACTATTTTAATTACTTAAGCTAAAGTTAGGAGTGTTTTACTATTTTATTGGGCTATTTATAAGTTAATTTTTCTCATTACATGAGATAAGAAAACTTGTCATAGTCTAATCAAATCCTCATCTAGGAATTGTACTTTTTCTTTTATAAGGATTCATTATTGTACTTTGTAATCATCTAGGTATTCACATTCCATTAAATTGACAATAATAATTATACATTAATCTCAATATTAGATGCTTGTGTGGATTCAATCATTATCTCTTTGTTTTATAACAAATTGGTTGATTCGATCTCTCATTTGTGATAGACTTTTTAGTTGCAGGTGACTTCTAGGAGTTGTGGGGTTCACTATCAACTACAACATGGTATTAGAGCTTCAAATTTGTGATTTCTTGTTTGAATTTTGAGAGATCTAGCCTTGATGTGAAAATCAACTCATTCTAAAGGAAAATAGGCATCACCATTGAGTCCAAAATGAACAAAAACCCTAAGATCACATGTCATTTCATCAAGTTTGGAGTAGTTGTGATTTTTTTTTTTTTAAGCAAGGACCTTGCTACAAAATCGATATGACTATTTAGATCCATATGACCCTCCTGCAGTAATTCTTGTGAGGAAATTTGATAGGTAAGTGGGTTTGAAAAAATAAACTCTCTAGTTTTTTTTCTTATTTTCTCAAAAAATAAATTTACTTTTGAAAATTATCAAATCAAAAAATGGGGAAAAAAATTGTGTTTTTTTGGGTACATGTACCCAAATTGCACTACACAAGAATTGATACATTAGGGCAACCAACATATTGTTGACAACTTGCCTCATTGTCATGTGGTTGCTAGGTACTATTGGTGATTTATTAAGTCATAATTTTTTTTACAATGTAGTGGTTTTTAAAATTTTCTAGTGTCTCTACTGACAACTATAAACTCTTTGGTGCCTAGAAAAATGAATGATCCAAGTGTTTCCAATGGATTAGGGAATGGAATATTCTATTGCTTAAAAGTTATATATTGACCTCAAGTTTTTCTACAAGAAATTCTATTTCTTTTTGAAAGACAAGAATATTCCATGAATATCGTTTAACATCATGCTAACATCAATAAGATGATCAATAGTTTTCCCCCCTCCTAGCCCCCATTTTCCCTAAAGGAGTTATTTTTTCTTTTTAGCATAACTTGGGCATATGGTGTCAAAATAGGGCAAGCAAGATATTGTTGAAAAGCTAGTTCTATGTACTTTCTAATGGTATAGGTCTCATCATCATATTTTTCTATTATTTAATTTTATTATCACTCAAATTTAGATCATCATTTTTCACTTTTGAGCTCATAATTCTTTTCCTATATCTCTTATTTTTGCAATTTTTACAATATTGGAAAGGTATTTTAGATCCTTTTCAGTCCATTCATGCACTTCTTTTATAATCTTCCTCATGTATATTTTATTCATTATTTTGTGATTTCACATTTCTATTAATTACTTGGACATCCTTGCACTTGGAAAGGATTTTTTTGCATGAGATGAATTCACTTGATATGTTTTACATGTGTTACTCCAATTTTAGTGAATATTTTGTGAGTTTGATTAATCTTTAGGAAAATCCACCATTGATTGTCAGCTTTTGATGAGGTTCTAAAAACTTTATTGTGTCTCAATAATGTTATCCTAATAATGTGTTTTCCCACTACTCTCAAAGTTAAAGCTCATTATATCTTAAATAAGTTGGTCTTAAATTAGGTCTTGGTCAACTTTTTCAACTTTTAGATAGGTTCTTCAAACCTCATTGGGACCCAATGAATTTTTTGTAGGAATTTACGGTGAACATCTCAACACTCTAGGATGACCTACGAGACAAAATAACTTCCAAAAAAGAAAAATGGAAGAAATATCATGAGATGAATTTGAAAGCAAGATTTGCAGATTGAATATTGAAATATAGATTTAATTGTCTTCATTAAAATGTACATATGATTCCTTGCTTATATAAGCAAGGTGTGATGATGTTCCAACATTAAATGACTATGTCATAATTAAATGACATGAGCCAACATTAAGTTTCCTATGACACACGCATTAAATAAAATCCAACTAGATAATTGAAAACTAATTCTTAACTAGAAAGATTCCCTCTTATGACCTAAGTGGAATTAACATGTAAATAGGACCAAGATATGTAAAACACCTATTTACACTAATATTTTTCACAACCAAGCTTGCAACTGACATAAATCAAAGATTTCACTTTCATCATGGTTCTCAAAGTAATAAGGAAATATTTTCAAACATTCTTGTGATTTTGAAACCTTCATTCAAAGTTGAAAGGGTTTCCACAACCTTGAGGAAAGCTAGTGGAATTACTTTATTGGAAGTTATTACTGAAGGCATAGTCTAAATAAATACTTTCAAATATTTGAAGAGGTTTCAAAACCTCTATAAGAAATTGACAAGGTTCTTGAAACCAATGAATTCTCCAACATACTTTCATTGCCATTCCTTTTTCAATTTTTTGGAAGTGCTAGAAAAAAATATGGGAGGGGAAATGCTCACACATGAAAAATTTTAAGTACACAATTAATTCTCACCTACCACTCTAAATCACTAATTCTAAGTTCTTATTGAGGAATTATACTATGAAAAATAATTCATTTTGATGAGAACTCAAGAGAAAATTTATAGATAATGAAAGGAGCGAAATTGAGAAGGACATGTGAGTAGGAGGTTAAAATATCCAACACTAATATAAAAGTAGAATAAAACTCTCCTTTTGCTAGTTTGTTATAAGATGATATAAGAAGGTTTTTTGTAAATTCATAAACGAAAGTGTAGTTTCCATATCCCATACTTTCTATCAAATTATTTCTTGAACATAAATTATGGCCACATTCACTCAATTATGGTCATCATGAAGTATAAATACTTGGATACAAACATTTGTTTAGCTTATCAACCACACTACCAAATATTATAGATACAAGGCTATGGAACATAAACTTAGATGAATTTTGGGAAAGAATTGGAAAGGAAGATAGGTCCCCAATAACCTAGAGACTAATTGAAAGTGAGTTGTTGCAAGCTACAATTTTTCCTATGGTGGTACAATGTACAAACCAGGTCATAGATTGTATCAATCATTACAATTCCAATACAAGATAAATTAGAATAAATGATAATTGGCTAGTCTTCAATGTAAACAAAGATACTCTTGCTTCATGCTTATATTTACTAGAGAATAGTACATAGATTTTAATTTAATCCTTTCTCACAAATGTTTTCAAAAGAAGAAAGGTCAATATAAAATAAAAATTGCTTGAGAATGGTTTACCATGCTAAAGAATGGAAAATATTAGCTACCCAAAAGGCTGCATACAACTCATTTTATGGAAAAGATTATAGACATAATAGTTATCCTACACAGACTAAATGGTAATGAAAAAGATCATGACTTTGATGGTTGGATGTACTTCATCAAGATAATTATTCATGGTGAAAAATATCTTGATTGGGATAAACTTATTAGCGATTAGATGCATTTAATGGAAAGTTAACTTCTGCTCAATAGATCCTTCTTATGTCTTCTTATATATTCTATGCTATTTCGTATACAAGACCGTATCCAAGTCTACAAACAATCATGGTTCATGATGAAACAATCCAAGTCTATGATTAGTATAATCAACTCTAATTGGGAGGGAGTTTTAGATGAGTAAATGGTGCATTCACTATGAGGATGGTCAGGGAGATCCAACAAGATATTGGATTAAGGATTTCTCCATAGGCTATCCAACTAATTCATACAAACAATGACCATTTTATATAGTTTCATAGGTTCACATACATCAAGATTTAGGGGTTCAATGGGTTGCCTTATAAATTTCCTAAGTATGTAGAGGACAAGTTCATTCTCATTGAAGTATGTAGGTAGGTGGCTGAGGTGAATAAAATGTGATGAGAAAGGAAAAAGGAATGTATCTAATTCTATATCAATCTTGATTTCTATTCTTATAAATCCATGTTTTATGCTCTTGATATTGAGAAGGACTTGGTGATGTTCTCTATGCAATTTCATGAAAGGAGATGTCCTTTTGACAGTAAGATTTTTTTAAGTAATATTTTTTTTAAGGATAATCTACATTTAGGTTGAGGTTGGTATCACATTCAACATTTGTGAGACTATTTGCTAGATTGTACAGATGAATATGAAGTTCAAAGAAGTTGGATGAGATTTTTATTAAGGAAAATTGTAACATTCAAATTAAATTGGGATATCCAAGTTATTGAAGATGATGAATTCGACTTAGTTGAGCTAGTTTTTATTATTCATGTTCAAACACAAATAATTGTGTCAATAAATTGGAGTACTAAAGAAGTTGAGAGTATTGATGCAAAAATTGTAGTGGTAATAAAAAAAACTTAGGACTAGGTGACCAAGAAAATTGCAAAAAAATCAACCACAATACCTTGAAAGTCTTAAGATACTTAAAGGAAATAATAATGAATTCAATAACTATATTCTTCTTCTTCATGACCAACTTCCTCTTCTTAACAGACAATTTGAAGAGGGAAAGGAGATGGTAATGAATATCCTCTGGAGAAAGGGTTCCATAAAAGGAATTGTGAATATTTTTCTTAGGGGAAAACTTAGAAGGAAAAGAAGAAACAAGTAACAAGAGAAGAAAGTACAGATGTGCCTTCCTCTCCATCCCAAGTAAGATGTTCCTCTTCTTCTCATCTTTCTCCTAATTCTCCTCCTCCAAATGCACTAAAAATTCACCACCAAGAGTAGGTCCTACTCCACCTTCTTCCCCTGAAGTGCAAATATTTGATACCCTTCCTATTAGGAGAACTTTACATTTTACATCCCTTGGTACCAAATCCATGAAAAATATTACCTCCATTTCCTAGATAGAGAAAACACTCTCTAAGAAGCAGAAAATAATTGAACAACTAAATCTCCCTAATAAAGATATGTTGTTGGTCAAATGCTCCAAAGAATTTCAATTCTAAGAAATTAAAGACTACATCTAGATTGATTGAGGATGTTGATACAAGGAATATGTATATGGAAGTAGCATACTTGTCTACACAAGTTGGTGTAGGGAAAGAAACTGCTAGTGATTTCAATATCACTATAATTAACATAAGACCTTCTATGAGAGATGTGGATATCCAAAATTTTAAGGTAACAACTGCTAGAATTGTAGAAAGGACAACTAGGGATAAGCATACTAAAGATGAATTAAAGTATTAGATAAAGATTGACTATTTTATTAAAATCATTAATTGACCCCTCTCCTCAACCAATGAGTCAATTGAGTGCTCCTTTGGATCCAACCTCATCTATATTGGGGTAATTTGTCATACATTTATATAGTAATAAATTGTGTATTTTTGTATATAATTGGGTTCATGTATCTAGTTTTATGTTCATTAATTATTTTTATGTTTGTGTGTATGAGATCTGAATTTATTAGGTTTATATATGTATGAATATGATTATTAATAAAAAAATTCTCCATAATTCAATCTTTTTAGACATTGATCTAATCTAAATGTCTCACCCAAGTCATGTCTATAGTTTTCAGGCTGTCCTTTAGTTGCAACTTTTATCCTTAAAAAATGAAAAAAACAAAATCAAACATTTAATTGACTAGTTCTCACTTTCACACTTTTTTATCAAGTTGGCTATGCACATTCATAATTTGGTGTTAAGTTAATATATAAAAAGATATCAATGTGTAGTCATTACACACATAGAAGAAGACACAACACATGAAAACTATGAATCTATCAATATGAAATTCAAGAAAAATAATTCTTATACTTGCATCTTCCATAATTAAACACACACTCACCCTAGGGCATGTGAATCACCCCAAAATCATTTTAGAATTCATGTGTATAGCTAAAGCATGTTGTCTATCAAGGTAATTTTAAATGCTATTAACTTGATAGAAAAACCTTAAGAGTGTGAGAGAGGGTATCATTGTCTAGTAGTCTTTATCTAAGGGTTCACAAGGAAAAAACAAATATCATCAAAGATGGAGCTTGTAGGTGTCAACTAGATCCAAAAGAATGAAGTCCACCCAACATAGAGTGAAAGAGTATATTATTATTTTGATCTACATAGATAGTTTAAATTAGTCTTTCACCTAGCAAAGCTACCCAACCCAATTCTTTCATCTATAGTTTTAAATCTAATATAACACTTATATGGTTTCCCTTTCATCTCATGTTTAGGGTTAGGTTTGCATCATAAAACCTAGTTTTCTCACCCTAACTTTGCATTGCATTATGGTAACTCCTAGATTTTATTCTTTGGCTAATTTGCATGCATTCATTTCATATTTTGATATATTCCAAGTTTATTTTTCATGTGATACCTATTTAATTGATTCAATCATACCATTGTATTCTTTGGAAGTGGATTTCATCTCTATAGAAGTTATGTTTTACTATTTCTTACCTTTCTCCTCCTTCATGGAGATATAAAATGCAAATTTTATTCTATTAGATAGCCTTGTCTCTTTTATTCACCCTTCTCATGATGATCCATTACCTCATATCATTGATGTCCATTCTTCTAACAAGGATCTATCATGTGACAACCTAGACCTATGTAATTTTGAAGAGTTACCTCTTTTATACATCATAATGATCCTTTTATAATACTTCTATTACTCTTCATTTTTCATTCATAATGAAATATTAGTTTATCATGTATGATGTTTTAATAATTCATTTCCTTTACACAATAATATTATATATTTTTTTGAAGATGAATTGAATGATGACTACAATGGTTCTAAAAATATTTCTTTGTATGTGGAAACATTATTGATCACTAATGCTATGCATGTAGATTATGAATATTTTCTAATGAAAAAATTTAGATTGCATGTATGTAATAAATCTTTCAAATAATTTGATTTATCTTATTTTCTCTATACTTTTTACTTCTTTTTTCTTATTTTTCGTTAACTATTTCACTATATCTAGTTCACATAAGAGTAGGATGGACTTTTCAATGATCTACAATTAGTTATTTTTTTATCATTATAATATATATAATTATCATACACATGGATCATGAACATAAAGGCGTTGTATTGCAACTTAAAATTTAAGAATTTATATAAATCAAAGATATGTGCATTGAGGTCACACATAACATGAATGAGAAACTAGTTTATAAGAGAGTTGGATTTACTTTTTGTATTAATTTTCAAAAAGTGGTTTTACTTTTCTAAAGCATAATTTTATTTTTAGAAACAATAAAATTATAAATTTCTAAACATAGATTCATAACATCAATATCTAGTGTAGGGTTATTTTTTCATAATTTTTTGTTGTATAATTTTTTTATAACTTTTTGAAATGAGATTGGCTATAGTTTAGACATAGGTTTCTTTTGTGGGTATGTGTAGGATCATGATGTGCCAAAAAGTGGCGATATGATGGGTATGTGTAGGGTATGTGGTTGACAACTTTTTTTTAACCCAAAAGTTGATGAAACAAAAAGGGTTTTTAAAGGAGATTCTCATATTTCCACCAAAATAAATTATGTTTTACTTTGAATTTAATAAATAATTATTATTCATTTTCTATTTGAATTACGACTAAAGTCCTGATTGATAGGCTAATTGAAAAAATATATAGCTTTCAAATGGTATCATGTTTTTTGAATCTGAAACATGTGTCACATTCTATGCTTTGCATATTATAGGATTAAAAAAAGAAGAAGAAGAATTTCATGAATTTTTGACCAAGTTAAGGTGGTCAGACATATGCGTTTTTATATTTTTTAAAAGTTATAATAAAAAATTCATAATTAATTATTTACTTTGGAAAAAAATTATAAAAAAGTATGCATCACGTCAGGACATGAGTCCTTTACTTATATCTAAAATATTATAAAAAAATTATTATCGCTTTATTGTGGTTAAGGTGGTCAGATAGACACCTACTTATTTTTCCCTAAAATTTAAATACTACTACATTGAAATTTCAAATTTTCACCAAATAGATTTTTTAAAATAAAAATAAACCTAGTAGTTTAGAAACTACATTCAATTTTCTACAAATTCTATTCTTACATATTTTTGAAATAATATAGATAACTTATTCAAATTTTTACGTCAAGTTGCCTAACTCTATTTTTTCTAAATTTTTTGCCACTTAAGGGTCTATTTTTTCTATGATGATCTTGCACATACCCTTGTAATACATAACTTTTATTTATCCATTTGAGTTAATATTTTTTTAATATTAAAATAATATCAATACCTAATGTGCAAATATTTTTAAAATTTTTAATTTATTTTACCATTTTCCACATGTGTGGAAAATAGACCTCATTGATTGCTTGAAAATCTATGTTGACTAGAAAATAGAAAATACATATAATAAAAAAAATATTCAAAATTATGTTTTCTGGAAAGAATAATTCAAGTGATATGATCCTACAAGTTATCAAGTGTCATATCCATTCCATTTTCTAGTCTAACCCAAGATTATAAATTAAAAAATTCAGGAAAATTTGAAGCCTAAGGTGGAAGGGTCACTTTTAGAACCTCTAAGCAAAGGTATCTTTGTTTGAAGGTATTTAAGAAATTCTGAATGAAGGTATGTCAATTCATAGATTTAAAAGAAGAAATAAAAAAAACCTTTAAATGAAGTTAATTTACCTAAATGAAGAAAATGACTTTGTTCAAAGTCTATTTTTATTAATTCTATGGTAATTTCCATAAGAGGAATAAAAAGACACCTTCAAATGAAGGTCATTTTTCTCTTTATGGAAGTTACCTTCATTTAAAGCTTTTTGTATTTTCAACCTTTGAATGAATTTTTTTTTTGACTCGCCTTCAAACAAAGTTGTTTCCTACCTATCACTTTGATCCAAATTGCAAAATCTATTTCCCCAAGTTTAGCACTCACTATTGTGGGTTTACCCTCTTATGTTAATATGATAAATGATCTATCTTCTCAGAGCATTATTTGATTTCCTTAAATTGATCTATTATTAGATCTAGTTAAATTAAGCATCTATTCGGCGAACTCTTATTGTTATATCTAATTATAGAAAGCATGTTATTGATTAGTATTTAGTTATGATACATCACTATCTTAACTTCTGATTGAGAGCATGTTGTTTACATTATCACTATTTTCAGTCCTAAATTTTACATCTTAATCTCATGTCATTATGTCTCAAATAAATATCTCATATTATTATATCTTATGTCTTATATATTACATGATTTTATCACTATATTTTCTTCATAGAGTGTGCATCTCTTGATTTTAAATTTTAACCTCTTTGATAATTTATTATTTATCATTACATATTCTTACACTATGGGCCATCATACTACTCCCCCATCTCTATTAAACTTACATATTCTTACACTATGGGACATTGAGATCATATTATTATATCACATATCTTGATCCTATAATTTTTAAACTTATATTACTGTACTACTTTGATCCTAAGTTTTATTAGATATTTTTTATATTGGTCCTACATCAAAGAAATCATGTTTTTCCCACTTTTACATAGTGATATTTATTTTCACATTTTATTAATTAGATCTACATCACCTATCTTACAATTTTGGTTATTAAATTTAGGGACTTACCAAATTGTTGGACCTTGTGTTACTAATATTTTATATCCTATAAATTCTATTTATCTTATGAGGTTTCATGCCACTATTGGGTCTTTTTCCACAAGCTTAATGGCATGTCACTAATTCTACCCATTGTGTGCATGTGCCCATGGATGCCATATTTGATCATTTCTTATACTTTCATATATATATTTGGCAATAAAGGGATACATTTCCATTAACATTCCCATTTTGGAGGAAATATCATTATCCTTTGATCATATCCAACATGTTTTTGTAGTGTCATAAATTATACTCCCTTAAATTAGGAGATAGTAAAATTTCACTCTTAGTTCGTACATAGTTTAGTGCCTCTTGCATTGATGCATTTTTAACACCCCTTAATCAACCCCTAATTTCCTAAATTATACATTTTATGGCCTATTTTTTACAATTATCAATGAATTCCAAGAGAAAAATTGTTGAATTAATATAATACCTTACCCAAAACACTTAAAATTCTAAAATGGAGGGCAAGGACACTCACACACTGGTGTGAGTATACCCCTATTTTTACTCAAATTTAAAATTTGTCAAAGGTGACAATTTATTATTTGAATTTCAATTGTCCCTAGCCAACTATCAAGATATAATTTATGGTAAATTCAATTAGAGACCTATATATACATAGTGTTTTCAGCATTTGATGATAAAGAAGAAAAAGAAGGAAAGAATTGAGAAATTTGGAGAAAAGAAGAAGCGAGAGATCATCAAGTGCATCCCCATTTGTAGATTTTCAAGTATAATTATACATTCAATAAAGTCTTATAGAATGGTTAAAGGTTAATGCTGGCCAATAGAAGAGCATGATGGATTCTAGGTTAGGGAGATGCATTTGGCCATTTTATTCAACCTAATGACTTGTTTCCTAGTGTTCTCATCTTCAAGATTAATTTTATTTGTAGCATAAAGCAATGTATCATTATGATTCAAATTTGCTAAGAGTTTTTTGACTTCTCTCTTAGTTAGATCTTATCATTGTCATATAAGAATCCTTTTCTAACACACTTGAGTAAGGTTTTATGCATTTTTAGCTCTTAGCAACCTTAGAAAAACTTATGGTTAGGGAACACACACTGTTATCAATCATTTCCATTGGGTATTTGGGAGGTAGAAATACCAAAAAAGGGGTTTGATTGAAGAAAACTCCTATATAGCTATGCCCACCATCTCTTTTGTAGATTTTTCACAAGTTCATACTCAAAGATAGAAGATTGCAAGGCTAGAATCTTACATTTTTAGTCAAGGGAACATTGTTCAATAGGGTTATTTGGGGCAATTCAACTCCAATCCATTTCCAAGACTTGAAAGGATTAGATTCAATTCTGATTAACTCACCTTTATGGTTGAAATTCAATCCAATTTCCTTGTGGATTTGTATCCTAATGAAATCCTAGAAAAGGTGGAATTGACCCTAGGTTTTGGACATTAAACTTAAGGTATTCCATTTTTTCTATGTTTTAGTTTCTATGCTCATTGGTTCACACCATTCCTTTTTTGTACTTTCATGAGGTTTCTTTTGCAAATTAAGGGTTATATCACCATTATATACTTTCAATGTTATGGGTAGTGATCATATCTTTAATTAAATATCTCTAGTCCTTTTCCATACTTCTCATGATGTATTTTTCTAGCTATGGTTGCTATATTTTAATGGATTAGCATGATTATGCATACTTACATGCTTACCATTCATTATTTATATTAAATATGACTATGATTATGATTATCTCATAATGAATTCTATTGTCAATATATTTTTATATGTACCAATATTTATTGTTGATATATCTAATATGATATTCCTTGAATCAATTGCACCTCATGGTACAATCAATCAAAGGCAGCATACATTATCACTAACATTCTCATTTTGTATTTTGATTTATCTTTAAACTCAAAAGCTATTCATGGAATCTTTGCATCTTATAAGAATATATGAGAGAAGATATTTGAAAGAAAATTTATGCACAAATAATATCCATCCTTCATGAACGACATGTTCATCTATTTGTTGCATTCACTTTTCATTCTTTTTTTAGAATACTTCACTTAAAGATGCATTATTCATACTTAAATATTAACATGCAGCTAAAAGTTGGAGAAAAATATAATTGTAAAAAGGACATCCTTGATGTATCCTCCATTTAGTTTTGTGACTAAAAATAACATATTTTTGTGCATAGTTGGGTGTATTTTCCTTGTCTTCTACACATAATTTTTTTTGTATACTTATATACATGCAACCCTAGTTCAAATATTATTATTTTAATTCTAATCATTAATTTAATCCTAATCCATAATCTATGACCCTTTCAAACAATTCTCCAATTTTTCTATTAGACCTAGGTCATGCTAAGAGTTCTATGACCACTTTAACAACCATGATCTTGATCCTTGTAAATAAAAAATAAAAAATAAGAATTTTAACAACTTGACCTTCTTTTCACACTTTTTCTAAAGTTGGATGTTCACAAACATTCACAACTTATTATTTCCATGTATAAAAAATATTAATTTGCATTAATTACACACAAAAGAAGAGAACACATACACCGTATGTAATCAAAGAATATTTTATTATGAGGATACAATAATCATTCACATTTAGATTTTCCATATCTAATCACACACATATCCTAAGACATTTGAATAAATTAGAAACAATTCTAGAATTCATATGTGCATGTTTGAAGTGTGTTGTATGTCAATGCATTTTTAAAAACCATAAGTGTATGAAAAGGGATATCATTGTCTAGTACTCTATTTCTAACAGTTCACAAGGTAGAATTTAGAGATCAATGGAATCAAGTTTTTGAATATGGATCAATTTTGTAGGTGCAAACTAAATCCAAAATAGTGAAGTTAAATCAACATAGAATGGAAAATAATATTTTGATTTCAATTCAAATACACAAAAATTTAGGGAATCTCTCAATTTTGAGGTGTATACAGGTCACAATCTTCATTAACTAATTCAAATTCTTAGGTCACAAAGGTAAGAAAATTTTCTACTTTTAGTAATATTTATATGCTTATTATGATTTTATCTAATATTACTGAATACATGCTCCTGTCTACTTAAATAACTCATTGAGTCTAAATTACTAAATATTATTTACATTATTATATTAATTAACCTAGACTATATCTTAAGAAAACCTATATTTTATAATTATTTGCATACATATATCCATACACACATACATTTGTATAGACATACATATACATAAACATGTATGTGCATGTGTATAATTAGTATTTTTTGATTGACCATTGATTATGTTGATCATAGTTACCAGATTATGTGTAGGGACTTTAAACAATATTAGGGTTTAGTTTTGTTTCACTAGCAACGAATTCATTTCATTGAACATTTAGAAACCCATAAATTTTAGTACATTATAATTTGTCATATAACAAAAAATGATGGTGACACAC
Organism: Sequoia sempervirens; assembly: GCA_007258455.2. NCBI lineage: Eukaryota > Viridiplantae > Streptophyta > Pinopsida > Cupressales > Cupressaceae > Sequoia > Sequoia sempervirens. The sequence continues at coordinate 99,483,187 of VDFB02075321.1, read as the reverse complement.
AGTTCTAAACATCAGATTTGGCACACCATCATTCAACATCACAAGATGGTTTGAAGCAAGCTTGGAATTTGATAGTCACCCCTACCTATCATATGAAAATTTTATGATGGTCTAGTCATTTAAATGATTTTCATTTTACATCTTAAGAAAAATAGAAATTGTCAAAAAATTGTTGCAAGTATGAGCAAGTTTGGTGGTGTTTTCATTAATTTTTTCATTGATGTCAACATGGTTCAGAATGTTGTAGATTGTTCATGTATATTTGAGATGTTGTGAGTACATGGATCTATCCTTATGATGTTGTAGATGTGTTGAAATGATGGGTTACCAAGCACTTTTGAGAAAATTAATAAAGAGTGAAGTCAGAGTAATGTATGTGTTCAAAATGTGCTATGGTATGTGCTATGTGTTTCTTTTGTGTTGATCCTATGCTCATGCAGACTTGAAGGGTTGTTATTGAGGATATGTTGGTGTCATCTCCTGATTTGTAGCTTCTGGTTTGATGGAGTGTGAAATTTGTATTCACTGATGTGTGAATTAGTTTGGCAGAGTTGTTTGTTTGTGGACTGGGAGAAATTTTTTTGCTCTCTAGTCCTACATTGATTTGTTTCAGGTCATGTAGGTCTAGAATATATCTTGCAATAATGTTCTCTAGGTTTTGGTAGAGTTATTTGTAGTTTGGTGCTACAAAAGTTGAGTTTTAGAGTTGATGTGTGTGTTTGCACAATCCTGATGGACTATTTGAAGGTGTTATCTTTTCAAAGGTTGTTGGACTTAATGTAGATGTATCTAAAGGTATCTAAGATATGTTCTCATGCATGAGAAATTATGTTACATCATCCACATGTTATCTTCTTCTTGGGAAGTGTGTACTTCTGATGAGGGTGCAGCCCAAGACTTAGAAAATAACCCACAAATAAGAGAATAATTTTATTATTCATAAAATGGAGCTTCTTACATGCAGAGGATCTCAAATCCCCAAGTTCTACAACACATGCAAGTTACAAAAAGCTACAGAATCACCCTTTCACAATATGAGAGCTTGTCCCTGAAAAGTTACCAAAAAATTAGAAACCCGCCCATAAATAGAGCTCCTCTTTAGTTTGGTGCCAAAACAACATTCAAATTTGAGTTTAGGCAGTTTGGCACCAAAAAAATTACAACTTGAAGTTCAAATTTCAAAAGAACATTTGCAATTGTATCTTCTAGAAAGTGCGCCAACTTCCCGGGGCCATAACTTTTGATCCGGGACTCCAATTCGTGAACTGTTTGAACCGTTGGAAAGGTCTTGAAGTCAATAACGCGCTCAAAATTTTCTATGCTGATTTTGGAAAGTTTTGAGGACATTCTGGGAACTCTAAGTGCCTCAAATCTAACTCGAAAGATTTTCAGGTGCAAATCTGAGAAACTAAAACTGTAATATCTTTCAACCAAAGAATACAAAATAAAAACCATAAATTGGAAATTTCATTATGATGAAAAGGGTATCCAAAAATGTAAAAACATCTAAAAATTGAGAAACTTGAAATTTAACTATTTTTGGGTGATGCAAGATTAACTTTACACCACTAGATGCTCCTGCATCAGATACCCAGGGTAATTTGAGAAGTGACCCTGTTACGTCTCAGATGGTGGAGGAAAACCCAAACAGTCGACCTCTACCTTAGGCAACTAGGATGAATCTTCAACATGCCTTCCTTTCCATTTCACTAGATATTCTTCATACTACCTATTCCTAGTACTCCTTTCCACATGACTATCTAAGATTTCTTCAATCTCCTCCCTTTCTAAAGTAGGTGCTGGAATCCCACACTGTTCCATCATTGGTGCTTCCTCTGCACCACCTTCATGATACTCTGTCAAATCTGAAATGTTGAACATAAGGGAAATGTTGAATCCATCTGGAAACTCTACCTCATATGCATTCCATGAATCACGCCTCTTCAAAATTTACAGGGACCGAACTTCTTCATCTTCAATTTGTTATATGTTCCCACTGGAAACCTTTCTTTCCTCAAGTGGACCATCACTTCATCACCAATCTAAAACTCCTTATACCTCCTCTTCTGATCTGCCTTACCCTTATACTGCATATTCATCTTGTTAATATGTTCTCTTACATTCACATGTATATCCTTGATGTGTTCTGCAAAATCTTCGGCTTCAACACTTATTTTCTTTTCTTGGTCCATCTTCCTCAATTCTGGAGTTGTTCTGGGGCTACCTCCATACACAATCTGGAATGGTGATCTACTAGTGCTTTTGTTGATAGAATTGTTATAAGAAAATTCTCCCTGGGGTAAGATCAAGTCCCATCCCTTGGGTTTATCTCCTACCAAACATCTCAGTAGGTTACTCAGACTCCTGTTAACAACTTCTGTTTGCCCATCTGTTTGTGGATGGTGTGCAGAACTGAACTTCAACTCTGTCTTCAACTTCTTCCACAAGGTCCTCCAAAAGTACCCCACAAATTTGGTGTCATGATTTGAAACAATACTCTTTTGCAGATGATGTAGTCTCACCACCTCTTTGAAGAACAAGTCAGCAATGTGGACTACATCATGGGTCTTCTGACATGGAATGAAATGTGTCATCTTCGAAAACCTATCAACCACCACAAAGACTGAATCATTCCCTCGTTGTGTCCTTGGAAAACCAAGAACAAAGTCCATACTTATATCCTCCCACGGCCTCTCTGGTATAGGTAAGGGCTGATATAAGCCTGTATTCTGACTCACTCATTTAGCCATCTGACATACCCTGCAGCTTTGTACAAACTTCTTCACATTCTTCACATATGACAACTGAGGCCAATAATAATGCTCACTGATAATGGCAATGGTCTTATCTCGACCAAAATGTCCTGCCATTCCTCCACTATGCTTCTCTTTTATTAGGATCTCCCTCATGGAACTCCTCGGGATACACTATTGACTTCCCTTAAATAACATGCCATCTTGGATTATGAAATCTAGCCACCTTGTCCTATCCACTATAACAGGTTCCTTGCAAGCTTTCCAAGCCTCTGCGAAATCAAGATCTTCTGCATATAGTGTCTTAAGTTCATTGAACCCACCACTTCAATATACATCTTTGTCATCAATGTATGCCTCCTAGTTAAGGCATCTGCAACCCTATTTGACTTCCCACTCCTATGTTTCAAAACAAAGGTATAACTCTGCAAAAACTCTACCCATTTCAAATGCCTCTGATTTAATTTCCCCTAACTATTTAGGTACTGCAAGGCTTGATGATCAGTATATAGAACAAATTCCTTTGGCAACAAATAATATCTCCATTTCTTTAATGCTTGAACTATTGCATAAAATTCTTGATCATATACAAAATACTTTCTCTTGGCATTATTTAACTTTTCACTAAAATAGGCAATGGGCTTACCTTCTTGGCTCAACACTGCTCCAATGGCACAACCACTAGCATCACAATCCACCTGAAACACCTTGTTGAAATCTGGGAGGGCTAGGACAGGTTGCTCTATTACCTTCTGCTTCAACAGTTCAAAACTCTTTGTCGCTCTAGTGCTCCACTTGAATTCTTTTCTATCCCCTTTCACTGTTTCAGTTAGGGGTCCACAAATACTACTAAAGTTTCTAATGAACTTTCTATAAAAACTAGCCAAACCATGGAAAGATCTCACCTTGGTAGCAGTTCTTGAGGTGGGCCATTCCATAATAGCCTTCACCTTCTTTGGGTCAATCTTGAGACCTTATGCTGAGACAACAAACCCCAAGTACACTAACTCCCTCTTCACAAAACTGCACTTCTTCAAATTAATCAATAGTTTCTCTTCTCTTAACTTCTCAAACGCTCTCCGAATATGCATCAGATGCTCATCCAACATCTTACTAAAAATTAAAATATTATCTAAATAAACAATAACAAAACTTCCTAGAAATTCTTTTAGTACCTCGTTCATGAGGCACATGAATGTGCTTAGTGCATTGGTTAGCCCAAAAGGCATGACTAACCACTCGTACAGGCCCTCTTTGGTCTTGAAGGTAGTCTTCCATTCATCTTCCTCTCGAATTTGGATATGATGATATCCACTCTTTAGATCAATCTTTGTGAAGTACTGAGCTCCACTCAAAGAGTCCATCAGGTCATCCATCCTTGGTAGGGAAAATTTGTACTTGATTGTTATCTTATTTATGGCTCAGGAATCTGTACACATCCTCCACTCCCCATCCTTCTTTGGTGCTAGTACTGCAGGTACTGCACATGGACTCAAACTCTCCCGTATCAAACCCTTTCTCAACAACTCTTGAACTTGTCTATTCAACTCCTCATTTTCTACTGGAGTCATTCTATGAGCTACCTTATTTGGCAAAATTGGCTCTAGGAATCAAGTCAATTTGATGACTAATCTTCCTTATTGGTGGTAAACCCTCAGGTACATTATCAGAAACAATATCCTGAAACTCATCCAACATCCCAAAAACTTCTTCTGGAACCTTATCACTATCCTCCTTACTCACTTTAGGAATCAATGCATAACACACACGCTCATGCTTCATACCTTCTAAAAATTTTCTTTCATCTACATAACAAATTTTAGCACTACTGCATACCTTTTCTTTGGTCTCCTTCAGGGGTTTCAACTTGTGACGAACCCCATCCTTTGTCAAGGAATAAGTGTTTGCATGGCCATCATGTATAGCTCACCTATCGAACTACCACAACCTCCCCAACAACATGTGACATGCATCCATGGGGATGATATCACAGAGTACCTCATCATGGTAGCTCCCGATCTTGAAATTTACTAGGCATTGCTCATTGACCAAAACTTTGTGGTCTTTCTGCAACCAAGGAATCTGATACGGATGCGGGTGTCTTTCCCTCTTCAGCTTCAACTTTGTGACCATCACTTCTGACACCAGATTATCGGTGCTCCCACCGTCAATAATGACATCACAACATTTTCCTTCACACTTGCACCTTGTACAGAATAGATTCTTCCTCTATTCTGGTTCCTTTTCCTTAGTCACCAGGGCTCTCCTAATCACTAGGGCTTCTCGCCTTTATGCATCATCTAAATGTTTAGATTGGGCCTCCTCATTTGCATGTGCAACCCTTCCACGACCTTCTGGCCTTTTGTCTGCCCTTCCTTGGTGTTGTGGACATTCATAGGCTCGATGCCCTTCTTCACCACACTGGAAACACATTCCTTTGAAACCACCTCTTCCATATCCTTGTCCATATCTCCCTTGTCCTCTACCTCTTTGATCACCACTGTTTTGGTCATAACGGCGGTAGAAGTTGTCATTACTTTGGCTTTGGCTGGTACCCACATCTTCACTTTTCTTTTCATCATCATTTCAGCTTCTTGAAGGCCTTCCACTACCCCTTCCACTTTGACCTCCTCATCCTTTTTTCTTGCCATCAAATCTTTTGTTCAGTTTCTCTTCCACCTTCAGAGAAAACTGATACACATCCTCAATGGTGGTCATTCTGACTAGGCTTAACTCCTCTTGAATGCTCGGTCGTTACCCATTAAGATATCGGGCTACCTTCTCCTTATTGGCCTCCATGTGACCCGTTCTGATGATCATCTTGTGAAAATCTTTAGTATATTCTTTCACAGATCTACTTCCTTTCTTCAACCCTTGCAATTTCTTCAATAGACGAGTAGTCCACTAGTATGAACTGCTTCTTTAGTTTCTCTACCATGCGATCTCATCTATTGATCTTTCCTTTTCCTCTTCGATTTCTTTCCAACTAGACCTCTTTCCACCAAATACTGGCATGGCCCTTCAGCTTCATTTTCACAAACTTAACCTGATCTGGGTCCTCTATTTCCTCATACTCAAAATATTCTTCTAGCTCGTTGATCCAGTAGATCAACTCTTCTAGGTTTAGACTTCTGGAATAACTGGGGACTTCTGCTCTGGGTCTTTTCCCGATCTTCGAAATGGCCCTTATTAACCTCATTTGGTCTTGATCAATTGCTTCTTCCTCTTCTACATTTTAACCTTCTTCTTCTCCTTCATCCTCACTTTCCTCCCTTGGGTTTACCCCTCTTCTCAACTACTCTTGTAACATGTTAATCTATCTCTAGAAGGCTACCAGTGCATCTCTTCCACCAGCATTTCTACCACCTCGACCACCTCTGGCACCACCATGCCTACCAGGCATCACTCTTGGAGGCATCTTTCTTCACCTCGACCCACAACCATGGTCCTGGTGCGAACTGCCTCACGATCGGCAATTTGTCCACACGCTCAAGAAAACCTCGCTTTGATACCACTTGATGAGGGCGCAACGCGAGACTTAGAAAATAACCCAAAACAAGAGAATAATTTTATTATTTAGAAAATGGAGCTTCTTACATGCAGAGGATCTCAAATCCCCAAGTTCTACAACACATGCAAGTTATAGAAAGCTACAGAATCACCCTTTCGCAATATGCAAGCTTGTCCCCAAAAAGTTACCCAAAAATTAGAAACCCGCCCATAAATAGAGCTCCTCTTTAGTTTGGAGCCAAAACAACATTCAAATTTGAGTTTAGGTAGTTTGGCGCCGAAAAAATTACAACTTGAAGTTCAAATTTCAAAAGAACATTCGCAATTGTATCTTCTAGAAAATGGGCCAACTTCCTGGGGCCATAACTTTTGATCTGGGACTCCGATTCACAAACTATTTGAACCGTTGGAAAGGTCTCGAAGTCAATAATGCACTTGAAATCGGATACGCTAATTTCGTCAAGTTTTGGGGCCGTTCCAGGAACTCTAAGTGCATCAAATCTAACTCAGAATATTTTCAGGTGCAAATCTGGGAAACTAAAACTGCAATATCTTTCAACCCATGAATAGAAAATAAAAACCATAAATTGAGAATTTCATTATGACGAAAAGGGTATCCAAAAATGTAAAAACATCTAAAAACTAAGAAACTTGAAATTTAACTATTTTTGGGTGATGCAAGATTGCCCTTACACCATTGGATGCTCCTGCATCAACTTCAATGTTCATTTCTATTTTCATTAGCTTTGGCCAACCTAGTGTTTACACTTCATATGAATAATTAAGAATTATTTTAGGAAGAATGTGATTGATACAAGACATTGCTTTTGGTCTTGGTTAATTTTTTAGTTGGTCCACTCCCATTCCTTTCCACCACGGGAATGTTGAGTGGCTGACCTATTTTGAATTTATGAAATGAAGCATATGTAGCTGACCTTGGAGAAAGTTTCTAAGGTTGAAGATGGTATAAATGAAAGTTAATATTTGAAGGATTAAATCCTACAAAGTAATGAAGTAAGCCACAAGTGAAGAGAAAAGTTGTGTGAAAGTAAGTTGAGGTAGCTATACTTTATTGTGTTAGATTCCTCAAAGTAGTGAGCTGAAGGTTTCTATAATCTTCTAATCAAGGTTATAGATGTGTGTAAATTATTGTGGTGGATCTTTTTTTTATCTCTTTTATCTATACGCAGTGAGCCTCACCTTTGGATAGTGAGTCCTTTCTGTAGGCAGTGAGCCTCTTGTATTAAGTTTTTCTATTACTTTATATTGTGAGTTAATCCTCACCGTGGTTTTTCCCTTATTGGGTTTTCCATGTAAAATATGGTGTTCACTGTGTTAGTTTTTCTTTTTGTTATCTACATTTCATGTTCATACCTAATAATAGAATAGTGTTGTTGTAAAGTTGATAAGTTTTTGAAGTTTTATGTTTGAATTTAGTGACAAATGAATCACACCCCCTCTTACTTGTCATGTTCCTTTTAACAATTGGTATTAGAGCTTTGGTTCCTTGGTGTAGTGCTTAACTACTTAAGATAGATCTAATGGAACATAAGTTGGTGATCCCTATGTCCGATGGATCTAATTACAATGATTGGAAAGTGCAGATGAGAGGTTATATTATCTCTCTTGGTTACAAGACCTGGAAGGTTGTTGACAAAATATATTGCATGGACAAGTGGTCCTACTATTGTAGATGGGGTTTCTACTTACGAGGAGAATGCAAAAGTGAGGTATGTGATTTGCAGTGCTTTATCAAAGACTAAGCGAATAAAATTTATTTCCTTCAGCATTGCTTATGAAGTTTGGAAGAAGTTGGAAGATATTTATGAAGGAAATTATAGAGTGAAATTGACAAAGAACCTAACACAAAATCATTGATATGAGAATTTGAAAATACTAGAAGGTGAAGCTATTGCAAGTTGTTTCTAGAGGGTTGATCTAGCAAGGAATCAAGGGGCCACTCTAGCTAATGCAGATAAAATAGAAAATATTCTAGTGACCTTATCAGAGTGTTATAGTGATAAGGTTTCAGTTATTGAGGAAATGTATGTTCCTAAGAAATATACTAAAGAACAACTATTTGGCACCTTGACTACATTTGAGATGAGGAAGTTTGGAAATAAAGATGAAAAGATAGAAACAACATTTCAAGCAACAAATACTAAATATGATCTAGATAGTGATGGTTCAAATGAGTTGGAAGTGAACTTTATAAGGAAGTTGAAAAAAGGTACTTGTAAGTATAAAGGTATGTTTCCCTTGAAATGTTTTAGTTGTGGTAATATTGGTCATTATGCCTCAAGATGTTTGAATAGAGTTGTACTTAAGAAGAACAAAGATCATAAAGATAGAAAGGATAAGAAATTGAAAATTTTGTATTATGTTAGAGAATAAGATAGAATCTCTAATGATGAATATGATTTTGAGGGTGATGATAGTGAATGCTTGTTCTTAGCTCTGGAGAATAATTTGTGTCTGCTAACTCAGTAAAATGTGCAAGAAAAGGTGATTTGGAGAACAAGAAGGATGAGATGGAAGGTACTTTGGTCACTTCATTTCATGCTAGACAAGATGAAGACTATTGGGTGATTGACAATGGATGTTCTAATCACATGATTGGAGATAAAAGTAAGTTCACTAAACTTGAAAATTATGATGGTCTGCCTTTCATGCTAGATATGATGAAGACTATTGGGTGATTGATAGTGGATATTCTAATCACATGACCAGAGATAAAAGTAAGTTCCTAAAATTGGAAAGTATAATGGTGGTTTGGTTATGTTTGGTGATGATTTTGTAACAAAGATTGTTGGGAAAGGTACAATTAGTTTTGATGGAATACACAACACTGATGATGTATATTGTGTAAAGGGCTTAAGGCATAACCTTTTGAGTGTTGAAAATATGTGTAGGAAAGGTTTCAAACTTGTGTTTTAGGATAATACCTATGAGATTAGAAAATGATCCGGAGCTATGGTTGTTGTAGGAAGGAGAATTCATGGAAACATCTATCAGCTTAAGGGTGTTGATCTTGAGTGCCTTGTATCTCAAGTTAATAAAAGTTGGTTATGGCACCGAAGAATGGGACATGTAAACTTCAATAATCTAGTCAGGATTAGTTCAAGAGATGTTGTATGAGGTTTGCCAAAAATCATAAAGCCTGCTAATACTATTTGTAGAATTTGTCAATTAGGGAAATAGACAAGATGTAGTTTCAAAGGAAAAGAAAAATCTACTACTAGAATGATGGAATTAATTCAAACATACCTTTGTGGTCCTGGTATAATAGGAAGCCTAAATGGTGATAGGTATTTCATGCTTCTTATTGATGATTATTCTTGAATGACATGGGTTTCTTTTCTTAGAGAGAAGAATCAAGCTCTGGATAGGTTTAAAGTGTTCAAAGAAAGAGTAGAAAATGAAGTGAGCCTAATAATCAAGTGTTTGAGATCTAATAGAGGTGGAGAATTCACTTCTAATGGTTTTAATGCATTTTGTGAAGAGCATGGAATAAAGAGACACTTTTTTGCTCCTAGAACCCCTCAGCAGAATGGAGTTGTTGAGAGAAAGAACTAGACTATATAGGAAGTTGCAAGAACCATGATGAAAGAACCAAATGTACCTGATGTGTACTGAAGAGAGGAAATACACAATGTTGTTTATGTTCTTAACAAAGTTCAAATAAGAGGTAATAGCACAAAGAGTCTGTATGAGTTATGGATTGGTAAGGCTCCTATAGTGAAATACTTTAAGGTGTTGGGAAGAAAATATTACATTGAAAGAGATTATGAGAATCTTAGGAAGTTTGATTCTAGATGTGACAAAGGGATTTTCCTTGGATACTCAACTTCTAGAAAATCATATAGATGTTTTAATAAAAGATTGAGGAAGATTGTTGAGAGTGCTAATGTGAAGGTTGATGAGGATATGCACATACCTATTGAGATAAGTGAAGTTGAACTAGATGATCCTATTTGTGCACCACTACCTAAAGAGAATAAGGAAGAGGAAGAAGGAAAAACTAAAGAAGAAGAAGAAAATGAACCAGAACTTGTTACTAAGACACCTAAGTATGTCCAAAAGAATCATCTAGAGGAACATATAATTCAAGATAAGAGTGATGGTTTGAAGACAAGAAGTAAAGTAGCAACAGAGGTAAATCTATTTTTACTTTCTAAAATAGAACATAAGTCTATGTGAGAATCATGTGAAGGTGAAAGTTGGGTTAGAGCTATGAAAGAAGAGTTGTAGAAAATAGAGAAGAATTGGACATGGGAAATGGTTCCTAGAACTATGAATAAGAATGTAATTGGTTCAAAATGGGTGTTCATGAATAAGTTGAATGAAAATGGTGAAGCTATAAGAAACAAAGCAAGACATGTATGCAAGGGATACTCACAAGTTGAAGTCATAGAATTTGAAGAGACATTTTCCCCAATGGTAAGAATGGAAGCTATTAGGATGTTTTTGGAATTTTATTCCCACAAAAATTTCAAAGTATATCAGATAGATGTCAAGTCTACATTTCGAAATGGAGAACTAGATGAAGAAGTATACATGGAACAACTTAATGGATTTCAATTATCAGACAAAACATAGATGGTTTGTAAATTGAAGAAGGCATTGTACGGACTGAAACAAGCTCTTAGAGCATGGTATGCAAGATTGGATAGATACCTGACATGACAAGGATTCAACAAAGGCTCTACTAACAACAATCTTTTCTTTAGAGTGCAAGGTAACAAAATGTTGATAATGGTAGTATATGTTGATGATATCATCTTTGAAATAAATGAAGGTATGTGTAAGAGATTTGTAGAAGAAATGCAAAAAGAATTTGAAATGTCCATGATTGGTGAGTTAAATTTATTTCTTGATCTTCAAGTAAATCAAACTGATAAGAGGATATTCATATATCTCAAAGGTACACCAGATTATGGCTTATGTTAACCTAAGAATAATGATTTCACTTTAAGTGCTTATACCAATGTAGATTAGGCTAGTTGTGTGGATGATCGGAAGAGTACTAGTGGGGGTGCTTTTTTCCTTGGTACAAGATTGGTTTTATTGTTAGGTAAGAAACAAGACTCAATTTATTTATCCACTATAGAAGCAAAGTATATTGTTGCAACATCTTTCTACACACAGGTTTTGTGGATGAAGCAACCACTGAAATATATAGGAGTGATATGTGATGAGCCTATTTCTATCTTATGTGATAATACAAGTGCTATAATCATTTCAAAGAATTTGGTAATGCATTCATGAACTAAACATATATCTATCAGATATCATTTCATGAGAGATAAGGTATTGGAGAATAAAGTTAGGCTAGAGTATGTGTCTCCAAAGGAACAAATTGTAGATATATTTGGGTATGTGCAAGAACATCATTGAAAAACAGGCCCTTAAGTGGCAAAAAATTCAGAAAAATGAAAGTTAGGAAAGTTGACATAAAAATTTGAATAAGTTATCTATATTATTTCAAAAATATGTAAGAACATAATCTATAGCAAATTGATAGGTGTCTGTCTGACCACCCTAACCACAATAAAATGATAATAATTTTTTATAAGATTTTAGATATAAGTGGCAATATGATGTGTATGTGTAGGGTATGTGGCTGATGACTTTTTTTTAACCCAAAATTGATGAAATGAAAAGGGTTTTAAAGGAGATTCTTAGCTTTCCACCAATATAAATTATGCTTTACTTTGAATTTAATAAATAATTATTATCCATTTTCTATTTGAATTATGACTAAAGTCTTGATTGATAGGCTAATTAAAAACATCTATAACTTTCAAATGGTATCACATTTTTTGAATTTGAAACATGTGTCACATTCTATGCTTTATATACTATAGGATTTTTAAGAAAAAAATGAATTTCATGAAGTTTTGACCAAGTTAAGGTGGTTAGACATACAATTTTTTTTTTTTTAAAGTTGTAATAAAAAATTCATAATTAATTATTTACTTGGAAAAAAATTACAAAAATAGGGTATGTGTAGGATCATCATGGAAAAACCCTTAAGTGGCAAAAATTCAGAAAATCAGAGTTAGGCAACTTCACGTAAAAATTTGAATATGTTATCTATATTATTTCAAAAATATGTAAGAATAGAATCTGTAGCAAATTGAATATAGTTTGTAAACTACTAGGTTTTTTTTTTAAAATCTATTTGGTGAAAATTTGAAATTTCAATGCAATAGTACTTAAATTTTAGGGAAAAAATAAGAAGTAGGTGTCTGTTTTACCACCCTAACCACAAAAAAATGATAATATTTTTTTAATAATATTTTAGAAATAAGTAGAGGACTCGTGTCTAGATGTGATGAATACTTTTTTGTAATTTTTTCTAAATAAATAATTAATTATGAATTTTTAATTACAACTTTTAAAAAATATAAAAACTCGTATGTCTGACCACCTTAACTTGGTCAAAACTTCATGAAATTCAATTTATCTTTTTTTAATCCTATAGAATGTGAAACATAGAATGTGATGCATGTTTTGGATTCCAAAAATGTGATATTGTTTGAAAGTTATAGATTTTTTTAATCAACCCATCAATTAGGACTTGAGTCATAATTCAAATAGAAAATGAAAAATTATTTTGGGTATGTGCATGATCATCATGGAAAAAACAGGCCCTTAAGTGGCAAAAAATTCAGAAAAATTAGAGTTAGGAAACTTGACATAAAAATTTGAATAAGTTATCTATATTATTTCAAAAATATGTAAGAATAGAATCTATAGAAAATTGAATGTAGTTTCTAAACTACTAGGTTTATTTTTTATTTTTTTAAATCTATTTAGTGAAAATTTGAAATTTCAATGCAGTAGTATTTAAATTTTAGGGAAAAAATAAGTAGGTGTCTGTCTGACCACCCTAACCACAATAAAGTGATAATATTTTAGATATAAGTAAAGGACTCATGTCTCGATGTGATGCATACTTTTTTATAATTTTTTTCCAAGTAAATAATGAATTATGAATTTTTTATTATAAATTTTAAAAAATATAAAAACGTGTATTTCTGACCACCTTAACTTGGTCAAAACTTCATGAAATTCAATTTTTAATTTTTAAATCCTATAGAATGTGAAGCATAGAATGTGACACATGTTTTGGATTCAAAAAATGTGATACTATTTGAAAGTTTTAGATTTTTTTAGTGAGCCTATCAATCAGGACTTTAGTCATAATTCAAATAGAAAAAAATAATAATTACTTATTAAATTCAAGAGTAAAGAATAATTTATATTGGTGGAAAGATGAAAATCTCCTTGAAAAACCTTTTTGTTTCATCAATTTTGGGTAAGAAAATAGTCATCAGCCACATACCCATCATATTGCAACTTTTTGGCCCATCATGATCCTACACATACCCTTTAATAAATTTAAAGTAAAGCATAATTTATATTGGTGGAAAGCTGAGAATCTCCTTTAAAATCCTTTTTCATTTCATCAATTTTGGGTAAAAAAAAAGTCGTCAGCCACATACCCTACAAATACCCATCATATCACCACTTTTTGGCCCATCATGATTCTGCACATACCCAATATATGCATCACATCCGGACATGAGTCCTCTACTTATATCTAAAATATTATGAAAAAATATTATCATTTTATTCTGGTTAAGGTGGTGAGAAAGACACCTACTTCTTTTTTTTCCCTGAAGTTTAAGTGCTACTGCATTGAAATTTTAAATTTTCACCAAATAGATTTAAAAAAACCTAGTAGTTTAGAAACTACATTCAATTTGATACAAATTCTATTCTTACATATTTTTGAAATAATATAGATAACTTATTCAAATTTTTATGTCAAATTGCCTAACTCTATTTTTTTCTAAATTTTATCGCCACTTAAGGGCCTATTTTTTCCATGATGGTCTTGCACATACCCTAGTGCTAAAATAGATGAATCTTGAATTATAAAGAAGATTCTTAGAACTCTCCCTGATACTTACAATGAAAAGGTATGTGCTATTGAGGAACACATAGATTAGAATACTTACACTAAAGATCAATTGTTGAGAACGTTGAAATCTTATGAGATGAGAAAGTTGAATTTGACTAAATGGATCCAAATCAGAGTCTACTCTTAAGGAAAAAAAAGTTGAAGATCCAAATGAAGAAAATCTTGATGAAGTAGAAGGTAACTTTGTGAGAAAGATGAAGAAAGGCTCTAGAAACTATGAAGGTAAGTTAGTGACGAGGGAGCAAACCCGAGACACAGAAATAATGCACACAACTAGCAAACTTTATTATTATTCAATAATAAAAATCTTACATGTAGAGGATCCCAAATCCTCGAGCTCTACGATACATGCAAGCTACATAAGTTTTAGAAAAATTACAGAAATTATAGAAAAATCCCCTTTTCGTAGCATGCAAACTCTTTCCTTAAAAAGCTACCCAAAAATCAGAAACTAGCTCATAAATAGCCCTTTTCAGTTTGGAGCACAAAAAATTACAAATTGAAATTCAAATTTAAATTCACATTCAAAAATTAGCACATTTCTAAAAATGCACCAACTTCCGGCAGCCATAACTTTTAATTTGACTGTTGGATCTTCAATGATAATACCTTTTCGAAAAGCTCTCAAAAAGATGGTGTGGCACTTATTAGGCCTATATCTAACTACTTTGTGATTTTTGCAAATTTTCAGGCCCATCCGGAACCATTTAGTGCCTCAAACTGGACTCGGAAGGTTTTTCAGGGCAAAAAGCAGAAACTGGAACTTAAATAACTTTCAAACCGTGAATGATCTTGACCTGATTCTTTCGCCAAAGTGATTATTTTTCTGTCTTGAACCTTCCCATAAATTTATGTCTTCCCATGCCTTCAAATTCACACCTGCTAAAAATAACAGTTGAGCAAAAACAATAGAAAAGCAGTTCTAAAAGTTGAAAACTCTTATTCGACGAAAAGGATATCCAGAAATGCAAAAACATCTACAAAAAAGAAAACAATAGGAACATACATGGAAATTTTTTTTTTGGGTGATGCAAGATTTCCCTCACACCACTGGATGCTCTTGCATCAAACACCCAGGGTAATTTGAGAAGTGACCCCATCACATCTCAGATGGTTGAGGAAAACCCAAATGGTCAACCTGTTCTTGAGACAGTCAAAATGAATCTTCCACAAGCCTTCCTCTCCACTTCACCAAATATTCTTCATACTGCCTATTTCTAGTACTCCTTCCCACATGGCTATCTAGGATTTCTTCAATCTCCTCCTTCTTTGAAGTAGGTGCTGGAATGCCACATTGTTGCATTATTGGTACTTCCTCTGTGCCACATTCATGATACTCTGTCAAATCTGAAATATTGAACACAGGGGAAATGTTGACTCCATATGGAAACTCTACCTCATATGCATTTCCTGATTCATGCCTCTTCAAAACTTTATAGGGACCAAACTTCTTCATCTTTCTTTCCTTAAGTGGACCATCACTTCATCACCAATCTAAAACTCCTTATACCTCATCTTTTGATCTGCCTTAGCCTTATACTACATATTCATCTTGTTAATATGTTCTCTTACATTCTCATGTATATTCTTGATGTGCTCTGCAAAGTCTTTGGCTTCAACACTTGTCTTCTATTGGTCCATCTTTCTCAATTCTGGAGCAGTCCTGGGACTGCCTCCATACACAATCTGGAATGGTGATCTACCAGTGCTTCTGTTGAAAGAATTGTTGTAAGAAAATTTTGCTTGGGGTAAGATCAAGTCCCATCCCTTGGGTTTATCTCCTACCAAGCATCTCTCCTACCAAGCATCTTAGTAGGTTACCCAGACTTCTATTCACAACCTTAGTCTACCCATCAGTTTATGGATGGTGTGCAGAATTGAACTTCAGCTTTGTTTTCAACTTCTTCCACAAGGTCCTCCAAAAGTACCCAACAAATTTTTTGTCATAATCTAAAACTATACTCTTTGGCAAACCATGTAGCCTCACCACCTTTTTGAAGAAAAAGTCAGCAATGTGGACTGCATCATGGGTCTTCTGGCATGGGATGAAATGTTGCATCCTCGAAAACCTATCAACTACCACAAATACTAAATCATTCCCTCTTTGCATCCTTCGTAAATCAAGAACAAAGTCCATACTTATATCCTCCCATGGCCTCTCTGGTATAGGTAAGGGCTGATACAACCCAGTATTCTAGCTCACTCCTTTAGCCATCTGACATACCCTACAACTCTGCACAAACTTCTTCACATCTTGTGATAACTGAGGCCAACAATAATGCTCAATGATAATGGAAATAGTCTTATCCTGACCAAAATGTCCTGCCATTCCTCCATTGTGCTTCTCCTTTATCAAGTTCTCCCTTATGGAACTCCTCAGAATACACAATTGGCTTCCCTTAAACAACATGCCATCCTAGATTATGAAATCCAACCACTTCATCCTGTCAATTTTAATAGGCTCCTTGCAAGCTTTCTAAGCCTCTGTGAAATCAGGATCTTCAAGGTACAATGTGTTGAGTTCATTGAACTCAACCACTTCAATCTACATCTTTGTCAACAATGTTTGCCTCCTACTTAAGGTATTTGCAACCCTATTCGACTTTCCACTCCTATGCTTTAAAACAAAAGTATAACTTTGCAAAAATTCTACCTATTTCATATGCCTCTAATTTAATTTTCCCTGACTACTCAGATACTGTAATGCTTGATGATAAGTAAACAAAAAAAATTCATTTGCTAACAAATAATGTCTTCACTTCTTTAATGCTTGAACTATTACATAAAATTCCTCATCATATACAAAGTACTTTCTCTTTGTATCATTTAACTTTTCACTAAAATAGGCAATGGTATTACCTTCTTCGCTCATCACTACTCCAATGGCACAACCACTGGCATCACAATCCACCTGAAACACCTTATTGAAATTAGGGAGGGATAAAAATGGTTTCTTTGTCACCTTCTGCTTCAACAGTTCAAAAATCATTGCTGCTCGAGTGCTCCACTTGAACTCTTTTATATCCCCTCTCATTGTTTTAGTTGGGGGTGCACAAATACTACTGAAGTTTCTAATGAAATTTCTATAAAAACTGACCAAACCATGAAAATATCTCACCTCAGTAGCAGTTCTTGGGGTAGGCCATTCTAGAATAGCCTTCACCATCTCTGGGTCCATCTTGAGACCCTATGCTAAGACAACAAACCCCAAGTACACTAACTCATTTTTAACAAAGCTACACTTTTTCAAATTTATCAATAGTTTCTCCTGTCTCAACTTCTCAAAAACCCTAAGAATATGCATTAAATTCTCATCCAAGTTCTTACTGAAAATCAAAATATCATCTAAATACACAATGACAAAATTTCCCAGAAACTCTTTCAGTACCTCATTCATGAGCTGCATGAATGTGCTTGGTGAATTGGTTAGCCCAAAAGGCATGACTAACCACTCGTACAGGCCCTCCTTGGTCTTGAAGGTAGTCTTCCATTCATCACCATCTCAAATCTGGATCTGGTGATATCCACTCTTTAGATCAATCTTCGTGAAGTACTATGCTCTACTCAAACAGTCCATCAGGTCATCCATCCTTGGCAGGGGAAATCTGTACTTGATTGTTATCTTATTTATGGCCTGAGAGTCTGTGCACATCCTCCACTCCCCATCCTTCTTTAGTGCTAGTACTACAAGTACTGTACATGGGATCAGACTCTCTCGAATCAAACCCTTTCTCAACAACTCCTAAACTTTTTTGTTCAACTCCTTATTTTCTACAAGAGTCATTCTATGAGCTGCCTTATTTGGCAAACTAGCTCTAGGGATCAAGTCAATCTGATGACTGATCTTCCTCATTGGTGGTACACCCTCAGGCATGTTATCAGAAATAATCTCTTGAAACTCATCCAATAGTCTAGAAACTTCTACTGGAACCTTCTCACTATCTTCCTTTTCTATTCAAGGAATCAATGCATAACACATACACTCATGCTACATGTCTTCTAAAAATTTCCTTCCATTGACAAAACAAATTCTATCACTACTGCATACCTTTTCTTCATCCTTCTTTAGTGGTTTCAACTTATGACAGACTCCATCCTTCATCAGGGAATAAGTGTTTGCATGGCCATAATATACAACTCGCCTATCGAACTGCCACAGCCTCCCCAACAACATGTGACATGCATCCATGGGAATGATATCACATAGTACCTCATCAAGATAGCTTCCAATCTTGAACTTCACCAGGCACTGCTCATTGACCAAAACTTTGTGATCTTTTTGCAACCAAGCAATCTGATATGGATGTGGGTGCCTTTCCCTTTTCAACTTCAACTTCATAACCATCTCTTCTGACACCAGATTATTTGTGCTTCCACTATCAATAATGACATCACAACATTTTTCTTTACACTTGCACCTTGTGCCAAATAGATTCTTCCTCTGTTCTGGTTCCTTCTCTTCAGTCACCAAGGCTCTTCTAACCACTAGGGCTTCTCCCCTTTCAGCATCATCTCAATGCTCAAATTGAGCCTCCTCATTTGCATGTGCAACCCTTCCATGACCTTTTGGCCTTTTGTTTGTCCTTCCTTGGTGTTGTGGGAATTCATAGGCTCGATACCCTTCTTCACCACAATGGAAACAAGTTCCTCTGAAACCACCTCTTCCAAGTCCTGGCCCAGAACTTCCTTGTCCTCTACCTCTTTGATCACCATTGTTTTGGTCACAAGGGCAGTAGAAGTTATCATTCTTTTGGATTCGAACTGGTACCCACATTTTCATTTTTCCTTTCATCCTCATTTTAACTCCTAGAAGATCTTCCACTACCCCTTCTGCTTTGACCTCCTCATCCTTTTTGCTTGCTGTCAAATCTTTTGTTCAACTTCTCAACTTTTAGAGAAAAGTGGTATGCATCCCCAATGGTGGTCATTCTGACTAGGCTTAGCTCCTCTTGAATGCTCAGTCGTAACCCATTAAGATAATGGGCTACCTTCTCCTTGTTGGCCTCTGCATGGCCCATTCTGATGATCTTCTTATGAAAATATTTTGTGTATTCTTTCACAGATCTACCTCCTTGCTTCAACCCTTGCAATTTCTTTATCAGATCTAACTCGTAGTCTACTGGTATGAACTGCTTCTTCAGTTTCTCCACCATGCGATCCCAACTGCTGATCTTTCCTTTTTCTCTTCGATTTCTCTCCAACTGGACCTCTTTCCACCAAATATTGGCATGGCCCTTCAGATTCATTTTTTAAACTTAACTAGATCTGGGTCCTCTACTTCTTCATACTCAAAATATTCTTCTAGCTCGTTCATCCAGTCGATCAACTCTTCTAAGTTCAAACTTCCTGAATAACTAGGGAGTTCTATTCTGGGTCTTTTTTTGATCTTTGAAATAGCCCTTATCAGTCGCATCTGATCTTGATCAATTGCTTCTTCTTCCACCTCTTCTTCATCTTCACTTTCTCCTCTCCTTCCTGGGTCTAACCCTCTTCTTATTTGTTCCTGCAATGCATCAATTTGTCTCTGGAGGGCTCTGACACCCTCAGCCGCAAATGGATCTCTTCCACCAACATTTCTACCACCTCTACCAGGCATCACTCTTGGAGGCATCTTGAATACCTTGAACCCACAACCATGGTCCTAGTGTGAACTGCCTTACGATCGACGATCTGTCCACAAGCTCAAGAAAACCCACTCTGATACCACCTAACGAGGGAGCAAACTCGAGACACAGAAATAATGCACACAACTAGCAAACTTTATTATTATTCAATAATGAAAATATTACATGTAGAGGATCCCAAATCCTCAAGCTCTATAATACATGCAAGCTACAAAAGTTTCAGAAAAATTACAAAAATTACAGAAAATCCTCTTTTTCGCAGCATGTGAACTCTTTCCCCAAAAAGCTACCCAAAAATCAGAAACTAGCTCATAAATAGCCCCTTTTCAGTTTGGAGCCAAAAAAAACATTCGAGTTATGAGTTTTGGCGGTTTGGCGCCAAAAAATTACAATTTGGAATTCAAATTTAAATTCACATTCAAAAATTAACACATTTCTAAAAATGCACCAACTTCCGACAGCCATAACTTTTAATCTGACTGTCGGATCTTCAATGATAATACCTTTTTGGAAAGCTCTTGAAAAGATGATGTGGCACTTCTTAGTCCCACAATTAACTACTTTGGGATTTTTGCAAATTTTCAGGCCCATCCGGAACCGTTTAGTGCCTAAAACTGGACTCGGAAGGTTTTTCAGGGCAAAAAGCAGAAACTGGAACTTGAATAACTTTCAAACCGTGAATGATCTTGACCTGATTCTTTTGCCAAAGTTATTATTTTTCTGTCCTGAACCTTCCCATAAATTTTTTTCTTCCCATGCCCTCAAATTC
This sequence comes from Sequoia sempervirens, assembly GCA_007258455.2. Taxonomy (NCBI): domain Eukaryota; kingdom Viridiplantae; phylum Streptophyta; class Pinopsida; order Cupressales; family Cupressaceae; genus Sequoia; species Sequoia sempervirens. Next base: position 99,462,538 of record VDFB02075321.1, on the reverse strand, counting down.
ACACCTACTAAAAATAGCAGTTGAGCAAAAACAACTGAAAAGCAGTTCTGAAAGTTGGAAACTCTTATTCGACGAAAAGGGTATCCAGAAATGCAAAAACATCTACAAAAGGAAAATAACAAGAACATAAATGGAAAACATCTTTTTGGGTGATGCAAGATTTCCCTCACACCACTGGATGCTCCTGCATCAGTTAGCCTTTAAATGCATTGGTTGTGAAGGAATAGCTCATTCTGCTGCAAGATGTCTAAAAAGTGCTAAGAGAAATAAACAAAGTTATGAGAAAGAAAAGAAAGTTAAGAATCAATAGAGCATATTATGTCAATAAGCATGCTAGTATATCTGATGAGGAATCTGATTGTGGAGATCCCAATGATAATGAATGCTTGTTATTGACTATAAAAGATTAACCTACTTTGGGTAATTCTAAAAAAATGGTGAAGGAATGTCCTCCAGAGAAGGAGAAAAATGGAGATTCTATTATCTCTACCTTACATGCTAAACAAGAAAATAACTATTGACTTGTTGACAATGGTTGTTCACATCATATTACTAGTGATAAGAGTAAGTTTTTTAAACTTGAAAAATATGATGGAGGCTTAGTTATGTTTGGAGATGATACTGGTGCTAAGATTTGTAGGATAGGCTTAGTAAGTTTTGATGGAAACCATAATATTGATAATTTCTACTATGTTAAGGGTTTAAGGAATAATATTTTGACTATTGGATAGATGTGTAGTAAAGGATATAATTTTTTTTTTGAGGATGAAAGATGTGAGATCAGGAAATGATTGAGAATAGTGATTGTTGTAGGAAAGAAATCTAAAGGAAATATCTATCAACTCAAGGGTTTTGATGGATGATGCTCTATGAATTGGATTAATGGCAGTTATTTTTGGCATCAGAGAATGTGTCATATGAATTTTGATAACTTGGAGAGGATTAGTGTAGTTCAAGCAGTCAAATATTTACCAAGGATTACAAAGACTTAATGTTATTTGTAGGAATTGTCAATTTGGAAAGAAAGCAAGAAACCATTATGGATCAAAGGAACAATCTACTACTAGACTATTGAATTTAATTCATACAAATCTTTGTGGTCCTACAAGACTTAGAAGTCTACAAGGTGAAAGGTACTTTATGAGATTTTTATTGTTGATTATTATAGATATACATGGGTTACATTTCTTAGAGAGAAATCAAATGCATTAGATAGATTCAAGACATTCAAAGCTATGGTTGAAAATAAAGTAAATTTTATGATAAAATGCTTAAGGTCTAACAGAGGTGGTGAATTCACTTCCCATGAGTTTAATATGTTTTGTGAAGTGCATGGAATAAAAAGATAGTTATCTGCTCAGAGAACTCCTTAGTAGAATGGAGTTGTTGAATGGAAAAAAATAACAGTTTGAGAAGCTACTAGATCAATGATAACTAAGTTAGGTTTACCAAAATTTTACTAGAGAGAAGCTATTCACACTACTTTTTATGTATTCAATCGAATTTGAGCAAGAGAAAATAGTAAAACAACCCCTTATGAAATATGATGTGGAAGAATTCTTACTATTAAGTATTTCAAGGTATTCATAAGCAAATGTTATATCAGAAGGGATGAAGAAAATTTCTGAAAATTTGATGTAAGAATTGATGAAGGCATTTTCTTGGATATTCTCCTAGAAGTAAAGGTTAGAGATGTTTCAAAAAACAATTAAGGAAGATTGTAGAAAGCACAAATATCAAGGTTGATGAAACAATGAATAATTTAATTGATATTGATGGATATGTATTTGATGAACTTGATTGTGTAAGAATTGAAGAAATTATGGAAGAATAGGAAAAGAATGAAGAAGAACCTCCAATCGTGTCCCCCAAGACACCTAGATACATGGAGAAGAATCATTCAAGAAATCAGATCATTAGACACAAGACAAAAGGAGTATGGACAAGAAGTAGAGCTAGTGCTAGTGAAGTAAATATGTGTTTACTTTATGAGATTGAACCGAAGACTGTAAGTGAAGCATGTAAAGATGAGCATTAATCGGAAGCTATGAAGAAATAACTTATAAAAATTGAGAAGAATCAAACTTGGGAATTTTTCCCAAGTGCAACAAACAAAAACATTATTGGATCAAAGTGGGTATTCAAAAATAAATTGAATGAGAATGGAGGAGTGGTTAGAAAAAAAAGAAAGGCTTGTGTGTAAGGGTTACTCACAAGTAGAAGTCATAGATTTTTAGGAGAATTTTTCTCTGATGGTATGAATGGAAGCTATCAGAATGTTCTTAGAGTATTTTTCTCTTAGAGATTTCAAATTCTATTAGATGGATATCAAGTCTACATTTTTCAATGGTTAGCTAAAAGAAGAGGTATACATGGAACATCCAGAAGGATTTTAGTTGTCAAATCAACCAGATATGGTCTGCAAATTGAAGAACGCTTTATATCAATTAAAGGAAGATCCAAGAGCTTGGTATGCAAGGCTAGATAGGTACTTTATTCAACAAGATTTCAATAAAGGTGCGATAGATAGTAACCTTTACATTAAAGTTATAAAAAAAACAAAATATTGATTATGGTTATATATGTTGATGATATTATTTTTGGAGGAAATGAAACTTTGTGTAAAATGTTTGTTGAAGAGATGTAAAAAATAATTTGAGATAACTATGTTTGGAGAGATGAATTTATTTCTTGGGCTGTAAATTAATCAAATAGAGATAGGAATCTTTATTTCATACTGGAATATATGCGAGAGAGATGTTGAAGAAGTTTGGGATGGAAGGTTCCAAACTGGTATGCACTCCTATAGTGATTGGTTGCAAATTAGGTAAATATGATGATTCATTTAAGGTTGATTAGATCAAGCATAGATCTATGATTGGTGGACTATTATATTTGACTGCTACTAGACCGAATATTATGCATGTTCTCTATCTTGTGGCTAGATTTCAAGAAGATCCTAAGGAAACACATGTTGCTTATGTTAAAAGAATATTCAGATATTTGAATGGCACTCTAGATTATGTTTTATGGTATCCTAGAGATATTGAATTTACTCTAAGTGCTTATATAGATGTAGATTGGGTTGGATGTGTAGATGACAGAAAAAGTACAAGTAGTGGTGCATTTTTTCTTAGTTGCAAATTCATGGCATGGTTGAGTAAAAACCAAGATTCAATTTCCTTATCTACTACTAAAGTTGAGTATATTTCTCTTGCATCTTTTTGTACATAAGTTCTATGGATGAAAGAAACATTGAAAGATATCACAATTGTGTATGATGATCCTATTTCCATCTATTGTGATAATACAAGTGTAATTAACATTTAAAAGAATCTAGTGATGCACTCGAGGACAAAGCATGCATGTATCATATATCATTTCTTGAGAGAGAAGGTTGTGGAGAATGAAGTGAATCTTGAGTATGTCTCTACAAAGGATCAAATTTTTGACATATTTATGAAGGCTCTTACTAAAGATAATTTTGAGTATCTTCGGGAAAAGTTACGGGCCATTACCCCTCCTTTCTTGAACTAGATGCATATGAAGATGCATCAATTTAGTGGGTCTATGGATCTGTGTTTCTTTTGGACTGATGTATTGGTGGCTACCTCTTAGGGAGAGTAGGTAGAGTCATTTGTTGTTATTGAAAGAGTATTTTGATTTAATGTCAAAGGCGAAATCAATGTAAAACATATTTTTCCCTTTCCATTGATGTGAAAGGGGGAGATATGAGAGATATGTGAAAAAAAGGAGAATGAGAGGAAGATGAAGAGTATCATGTGTGAAAAATATTATCTACTAAGGGGAAGAAATAAAAAGAAAAATATTTAGAAGTGTGTTCAAAGCTAGTATGTTGTCTTTGATGGTTTTTCACATCATGTGTTGTCATCAATGATAAAGGGGGGGATTTTTGCAAGTATGAAGAGGTTGTTGCAAGGTGTTTTCATTGATGTCAACTAGTCAATTGGCTATCAACTGGTTTTTGTTGTGATTTATGTCATGAATAAAGGTTATTGGTTGTATATGTTGAGGATATTAAGAGAATTGTATTGAAGGAAGATTATAGGTGTTGAGTGGTTACTCCAGGTTTTGCTTTGTGATTTTCTTCTATGTGTGTGTGGTTTAGATATGTTGTTGATGGTTGTTGGAAGCTGCCATATCTAAATTTTTGGCTTCTGATTCATTGTACAATACAAGTTAGGTTCACTAGTTGTGAACAATAGTTTTCTATGTATGTGCCTTAGGTCTTGGAGAAATTTTGTTGGTCTGGATTTCTCTTTAGATAAATATTATTACTTGCAGTTATAGATTTAAGTTTTTATGATCATGTTGAAGATAATTTCGGTATCTAGAAGGATCATGCTTAATTTTTCTATGCTTTTTACACTAGTTTGGCCGACCTTGTGTTAAATGCTATCTTCAAAATTTATGAATCATGTTGGGACCTATTTGGGTCCTCATCAAGCATGTGTTTGGGTTTCCCTCATTCTAATTGCTACACCCCAATTATAGAGTTACTATTTACTATTACTATGTAGGGAAAAATAGATGTAAGGAGAATTTTGATGCTAAATAAAATATGCTTGTTCCTTTTTATCAATATGGATGTTTTCACATTTGATGATTGTCTCATTTAATGTTAGTTCATTTGATGTTATTCTTAGAGAAATATTGCATTTATGTGAATGGAATGTTATTGAATTGTAATTATTCTAACTCTTGATATGTTTATGTATACTGCATATGTTATGGACATCTAACTGCCATGAGCATATGTTAGTGGATGCAAGTATGTGTTCCATTCCTCCAGGCAGAGGGGAAGTATCACTCAAGAGAAGATCTTGGTCACGTAATTGGTAAAGTAAACTATATGAGCATATACACACACCACCTTGGATTGGGGGAACTAAGCCAGTTTGTGTTGATTATAGGTAAGTCATTGATATCTTGTATGTTTGCATTAGGAATCTTGTTTCTTCTACATGTATTTGCGAGTGATGTTTATGTATTTAGTTTATGAGATCCTTCTTGTGTACTTACAATCATATGGTTAGGTGGGACATAGGTGGAAGTATGTTTATATGTATGCACATGTGTGTTAGGAGGATGTAACGACATACATATGTATATGTGTAGATATACCACACGTACACACCTATCAATATGATGGTAATGTAAATGGGTATAAGTAAATCAGATGTGGAAATATATATATATATATAATGTGTGTGTGTATGTATATATATATATATGTATGTATAGTATATACACGTATCCATATGTATATACATATCGATACAAGCATACATTGGCAAATGGATATGCTGGTATGAATGAATCGATATGGTATATCTACACATAGGCGTACATAGAGGTATACATATGTATACATGCATATATATATATGTATACCTATGTATTATTACCTTAAAATATATATATATACATGATGTATGCTAATTGGCTTAGGATATATATATTTATTTAATGAATATATATATATATATATATATTTGTACTGTGGTATTTAAATATATAAATGTATATTATATATATATACTATATATACAATAAAAATATATATATTTCATATTATTCTTATCATTGGAAATTGAATAATTTATGATTGCATAAAAGAGTCAATTTAATATTATAATCTATTAAACATATTTAAACTTTGGTTTAAATATGTAGAAATAGTTTAATATGACGAAACTCAAACTTTGAATAAAAAATGGCTCTATGGAAATTGTGCAACACCTACTATGAAATATGCATGGATGAGTCGATATCTTAAACTATGAAGCTTGACTTAATCCAACACAGTTAATGTTTTAAGTCAACTCAACCTAGAAAGAAGTCGATTCAGGTTATGTGTTGATTATTCACCATTGAAAAATTCATTTAACCTAAAAATCACGCTATTAAACTAGTTTGGTACCACCTTTGATATCATTTTCCTGTGGATGACAAATTTTGAGAGAAATATGAATTTACCATGTGCATTTGAAATAGTCTTTCTGAATGCTTGGAATTGGAGGTCAATTCATCATGCTTTTGTGTTGAGTATAGGCTTGAGTTGGCACCACTTCCAATCTAAATAATTCAAAATGGGAGTGATGTTCATTCACATGCCATGACTATAGGGATTTTGTAGGCTAGCTACTCTATAAATAGTAACCCAGCTCTCTTGCAATGCACTATCTTGTGTATTATCTTATTCATCACTTTTGAAATTATCTTGTGCAATATCTTGGGTTTCTTTCTTGCTAGTTTGGAGTGAACGTTATTTACAACCATCATTCATTTCTGTCTAATCATTTTTACCATTCAAAAAGATGTGTATCATACAAAAGGATTATGTCTTTTGCTAGTTATTACATCTGAGTTTTACCAATTTATAATATCTAATTTCTAAGTGAGAAAAGAGTTTACTTTGTGAGGAAGAATTGGCCATTTTAGAGAGAAGTGTGCTTTCAACAAGAGAGGGAGTTGAAATTGATTTGTGAAGCTAAATTGGGCTATAGGAGAAGGCTACACTGTCATCATTTTGAGAAAAGTGACAACATGCATGGGATATTCTTCTTATTAATTGCAAGAATTAATTATGCTACTTGAAATGTATTTTCTGACTGTGCATATGAAGTAAATATGTTTGTCTCCTAAGAAATGAAAATGATGTATTTTAGCTATGTTAAACAATGTTTGTAACATCTCCATAATAGGAGAATGATGTTTGCATTAGTTATTATTTATTAGGTTTGAATGAATGCAAAAGTCACTTGAAATTCAACCAGCTAAGTTATTAGTTTAACTCATAAAAATCTTGTGTTACTCCTATGATAGTAATCTACTATGGGAGGGAGCTTGTGTACTTACTTTCTAAATAGATTCATTTCTAGTAGATTTAGTGTGTTGTAGGTTAGTCAGGGATACAAATTATCCATTGAAGGAAAATACCTATGCGTAGTATAAGATAGCCTTAAGTCAAATCGGCCCTAAATAGGGTATGTGATAGATGAATTCATGCAAAATATCAAGTGATAACACTTTGGAAAAAGTAGTGCAATGTACGAGACTCCACTTAGACTATGTGAGGCTCGAGACTACACTGTCATTTCATCGTGATCTCGTATTACATACTAGTTCGAGAATGTCATCTTTTCATTGCATATTTACATTATATTTCTGGAAGGATCCTCAACCATCTTACTACTATTTGTTCAAAATCTCCATGAGTTATGTATGTATTTGTATGCTTTCTTACTTTGATGTATATTTGAAAAGAATATGAGTACATGGAGGAATATGTTTGTATCTTGTTTAGAAATTATCAATAATGGAAAAGAAATTTTTTATTGCCATGGCTTTATTACTTGTTACCTTTATTTGTTTTGTGTAAAATAAAAATAAAAATTAATGAAAGAGTTTGAACATTACATGTGGTATCAGAGCTACTAGGTTTAACTCTGGAACCTATGAACTTGCCATTTTCCCAATTCCAACATTATCTAATATAATTGTGAAAAATTCTTCTGCAGGATGGTGCATCTCATATTAATGACTTGAAAGTTAGTAATTGAAAACGAGCATTACCTATAGACCAAGGAAAAAGAAGCCATTGTTAGAACCATAGAAGGAACCAATGATGATAATGGTATTTGGTTGAGTAACATTGAAACTTTTAGTCACACACTTTCTTGGATTAGTGATGTTAAAAGGAAAATGAAGATGGAGGCTATGTGCAATTACCTACCAACCATCTCACTAAAAAATTTGGACTCATTACAACTTTCTAGTGACATTCCTTTAGTAGAAAATGCTAGTTTTGCATTCATCTTTAAGGATCCTATGGTTCTACCTCTAGCAGAAGTAATATCAATTTATTTTAGTAAAGATTCTAAGGGAGATGTACCAAGGACACTACCAGTCAAGAAATGGTATTAGGAGAAAATGTCTGTGAAAAATGTAGACTACATTTTTTATGAACACCATATTGAAATTACTTCTTGTAACTATGAATTGGATGATAAATCCAAGGGTTATTATCCTTTTTTAGATAGGTACAAATAGATTGGAGATGAATAGAAAAATATTGGAGCAACAATTTTCTCAGTTTGTAGGTTATAATCCTTTAAGTTATGTGTCCAAGAGTGAATCCAAAGGATACTCTCTAGTTGATTATATGAATAGTTAGTCCATGTAATTAAAAGGATATTGAAATCCTCTAGAAGTGTATAAGACTTTGTGTTTATCAAAATAAGTATATGCTTAAATCTTGTATGGGATACTTGTGTACATGTGAATGTTTACTTTTATGTTTCCGTAAGATAATTAATAACATAAATAGACTAACATGGATAAAACATTCAGGTTTAAACCAATCATATAATCATGGTGATGACATATTTGAGGACATGAACTAATCCCAATGTGAGTCAGGAGGTTGGACAAGGAGCTACTAGAATGGAGGATAGGCTTGACCAAATCCTGACAAGGCTAGCTATTCTTGAACAAGAAAGAGCTAAGGATAGAGTAGAAAAGTAAGTACCCAACAATGATCAATATGGAGAAAATTCTTCCCATGGAAAAGATGAAAACCTTAGCCATGAGAAGGAAATTTCACCTACACCATCTATAAAAAATAATAAGAAGATTGTGTCTTTCGAACTGTCAAGGGACATTAAGAAGATAATTTCACCTAAGTTTGATGGAAGTGTTGGATGTGATGAGGCTAAAGTATGGATTTTTTAGATGGAAAATTATTTGAAAATACATAACTATGATGAGGTTACTAAAGTATCATGGGGTGCATATTAGTTAGCAGGTGAATCATCTAACTGATGGATAAACAAGAAGTTGAAACTTAACATAAATTCATGGAAACTAACTTGGGGAGAATTTATGGAAATTTTTTGCAAGAGATGGTTACCATAGCTTTAGTATGACTAGAAACTCTCAAATTTCCAAGATTTTAAGGGATCATGATGGTCAACGAATACTGGGAGAAGTTTACCCAACTTCTACGTTATGTCCCCATTTACCATAAGGATGAGTGTTTCTACATTAGAAAATTTATTTTGAGACTCAATAACCAAATTGAAGGAGAAGTGGATATGCATGGTCCAACAATAATGGATCTTGTAAATGAAAAATAAATTAAGCAAGAAAAAAATTTGAAGGATGATTCCACTCTACAAGAGAGAAAAGAGCAAAAGAGAGATGTGGAAGTTCCTAGCTAAAGAGCTACTAAGGAGGAATCTATGCAAAATGTTGCAAAGAAATTTAGGAGAAAAGAACCCTCTATAATGGAAAATAGTTTAGAAGAGATCAGAAGAGAAATAATCCTAGTTTTGGTCACACTAGCAAGGTTAATGAAGGTACCAATAAGTCTAGCAAAGCCATAGGGAAAAGAGGGTAATTGGCATCAGGATGCTATATATGCAAAGGGGATCATAATGCAATTGAATGTCCTAATAAAATTTCTAGTTCACAATCATATTGTAATTCATTACCCAATTAGCAGGGCACATTTCAACAAAGGATACGAGATATTATGGATGATTGACAAGATTATTACCAAATAACACAGGTTGAAACACTAGGTATTCTATTTGACTTACCTATCTCTATTCTTATTGATATTGGTGCTACTAAAAATTTCGTTTTGCCTAAAATAGTTAAACAACTATATAGGAAGGTGGGACACATGGCAATGTCTTGGAATGTAGAGTATGCAAACTAGACAAGAGAAAAGGTGGATCAATGTCTATTCGAGGCTAGGATAGAACTGCCTAGTTTTACTACTAAAGTCAACCTTTATGTCATCCCTCTAGGATCATATGATGTTATCCTAGGAATGAATTGGTTATGGAGGCATAGGTCCATAGTAGATTGTCATGCTAAGATTTTTGAGTGCCTAGATGATTATGGAAATCAAGTTAAATTCCAAGGAATACCTAGAGAGGTAACAATTTAACAAATTACAACAATGCAACTTATGAGAGCTAAAAAGAAAGGGTGTAAACTCTTTGTTGTTAAGATTGAAGAACTTGAGAAGGATAGATATAAATTTGAATATCAGAGTTTACAATAAATAGAAGACAGAGAAATAGATGAAACTAGAAAATCAAATATGGAGTACCCAATTTTGGGGGAATTTTCAAATGTTTTTCATGAAAAGTTAGGAAGATTACCTCCAAAAAGAGTGTTTGATTTCTTTATTGATATAGTTCTTGGATCATAACCTATATCCAAGGTACCCTATAGGATTACCACCATTGAACTTATGGAACTTAATACACAATTGGATGAATTGTTGTCAAAAGGATTAATAAGACCAAGTATTTCACCATGGGGAGCACCAGTTATCTTTGTTAAGAAGAAGAATGGAATGTTGCATTTTTGCATCGACTATCATATGGTTAAGAACATGTACTCATTTCCATGCATTGATGATATTTTTGATCAAATGAGAGGTGTAGTTGTATTCTCAAAAATAGATTTGAGATTTAAATATGACTAGTTAATGGTTAAAGATGAAGATATCTTTAAAACTACATTCATAACTTGATATGGACACTATGAGTTCACTATTTTACCTTTCAGTTTAACAAATTCACTAGAAAAATTTGTGAATAAAATGAATAGTGTGTTCAAAGATTACCTTGACAAGTTTGTATAGGTTTTTCTAGATGACATCTTGATCTATTATAGAAATGATGAAGAACATTGCAAGCATTTAGAAATGGTCTTACAATGGTTGCGAGAGCATAGGTTGTATGGTAAAATTTCCAAATGTGAATTCTTCCAAAGAGGGTATATTATTTGGGCCATGTGATTTCGGAAGAAGGGATTGCAGTAGATCCAACAAAGATCAAAGCAATAATTGAGTGACCTATACCTAAAAATGTGTCAGAAGTAAGAAGTTTCATGGGCTTGGAAGAATATTACAAGAATTTTTTTCACAAAATTTTCTAAGATTACGTTTCCTATAACTTATTTACAAAATAAAGGAAAGAGTTTCAAATGGAATGAGAAGTGTTAAGAAGCCTTTGACCTAATGAAGAGAAACTAACCACCACACCAATCCTAAAGGTACCAGATCTTGAGGGTAGCTTTACATTTATCACATATGCATGTGGAGAAGGTTTAGGAGGTGTATCGATCCAAGATGGGAAAGTGATTGCATATGAATCTAGAAAGCTAAAGCCATATGAAATGGATTATGCATCTTATGATTTATAATTGGTGGTTATAGTTCGTGCATTGAAAATGTGCAGGCACTATTTACTGGGGAAACCCTATGAGTTAAAAGCTAACCATAATGGGTTAAATTTCAATTTTACTCAACCAAAATCTGAATGCCAGACAAAGAAGATGGTTAGAGTTGATAGCTAACTAGGATATTAGTTATATAAAATGGAAAGAAATTTGGGTTCCTGATGCATTAATTCAAAGATGTCACATTTCTTCCATAGTAGCAATTCAAATGGATTTCAAAGGACAAGTTTTCCAAAAGTACAAGGAGGGTGAGTATTACTTACAGGTTAAGAAAACACTCATGGATAATCCTCAAGATTCTAGGTATGAAGGTTTTCATTTTTAACCTAGTGGAATACTTAGATATAAGCCTGGTAGAATGTATGTACCTAATGTGAAAGAATTGAGAAATAAATGAAACACCATATTCCAAACATCTACTAGTGACAAAAATGATGGTTGATGTGAAACCATTATACTTCTAGAAGGGAATGAAAGTAGATGCCTCTAATTATTTAGCTTGATGTCTTGTGTGTCAAAAGGTGAAAGTTGAGCATCATCATCTTGCGGGTTTGTTATACCCACAAGACACACCAAAAAGGAAATGGAAAGTTATAAGTATGGATTTTGTGTAAGGACTACCTATGTCAAAGAATAAGCACATTGCCATATTGGTGGTAGTGGATAAGCTTAGAAAAGTGGTACATTTTATACCAGGGAATCTAACTGATGGAGCACCTATCATAGAAAGAAATTTTGTGCAAGAAGTGTTTAGATTGCAGGGGATTCCTAAAATGATTATTTATGATAGGGATGCATAAATCACTTCTAGGTTTTGGAAAAAATTTCGTTTCTGCACTAGGGACTTGATTAAACATTACCTCAGCATATCATCTTGAAATGGATGGGAAAATGGAAAGGGTGAACCAGGTAATGGAGGACCTACTTAGGATGTATTGCATGGATCAACAATAAAAGTGGGAGTATTATTTACCCTTAGTCTAATTTGTGTACAATAACTCATATCATTCTGCAATTAAGATGGCTCCTTTTGAAGCTTTGTATGGTTGAAAGTGTCGAACTCCTATAAGTTGGGATAAACTTGAGGATTGAGTAAGTCTTGGACTACAAATGTTAGTGGAAATGGA